>DF244592.1:1900-22700 GCA_000507305.1 Breviolum minutum Mf 1.05b.01 | reverse complement strand
GGTGGTGTCGTGGTGTTTTTGTGGTGGTGTTGTTGTGTTTTTGTGGCGGTGTGGTTGTGGTTTTGTGATTGTGTTTTTGTGGTGTTTTTGTGGTGGTGTGGTTGTGTTTTTGTGGTGGTGTGGCTGTGTTTTTGTGTTGGTGTGGTTGTGTTTTTGTGATGGTGTGGTTGTGTTTTTGTGGTGGTTTGGTGGTGTCTTTGCGGTTGTGTTTTTGTGTTTTTGTGGTGGTGTGGTTTTGCTTCTGTGGTGGTGTTTTTGTGGTGGTGCTGTTGTGGCGAGAAGTGTTGGAGAAGAGAGTTACTAGAAGAGTGTTGGAGGAGAGTGTCGTAGAAGAGTGTTGTAGAGAAGTGTTGGGGAAGAGTGTTGGAGGAGAAGCGTTGTAGAGAAGTGTTGGAGAAGAGAGTTGGAGGAGAAGCGTCGTAGAGAAGTGTTGGAGAAGAGAGTTGTAGAGATGTGTGGTAGAGAAGTGCGGGAGAAGACTGTGGTAGAGAAGTGTTGGAGAAGAGTGTTGGCAACACTGGTGTAAAAAGATGTCTGGTATAAAAGTTCCCTTGTTTAATAACTTTTCTTGCATGTAACTTTTGCTGGATTCCGCTGCACGTTGAGACACTGCGACGGCACCTGTGTCTTGGTGCTGTTGTACATGTGTATACTGTATTTTGTTTCGATACTCGTTACACTGCTCATATACACAATCACATCAAACATTTCCTTCATTCAACTGTCTTCATTGCTTTCGGGATATCCGGCGTCTAGTCTGCATGTCCATTCAGTCCGTTAGATGATTGTAGTTTGTTTTTCATTTTTGCGGTGCTGGCATTGTAAAGCTTAATTTTACTACGTTGCCTGGAGGGTGATTCGCCTAGGCTTCAACCCTAGCAGCAATCAGACAATTTTTTTTTTCGACATTTGGAACTTAGTTGCGTTTGCCTCTTCCTGTCTTGGTTCCTGCACCTCTGCCATCACGACTTTGTAACTTCTTGTCCTTCCTATCATTCCATTTGGAAGTATGTAAAGTCATTAGTTTGGATTTGTTGTCCGACAATCAATCCTTGGCCAAATGTGGTTTCTTATCGCAATGCAATAGTAGTCATCTCTACGAGGCATCCAATCGCAGCCCGCAATCCGCATTCTTTCACCAAATTGCGGACCATCTTGAGCAGAGCGAACTAGAGTAGAGGGACCCTTGTAGACCATCAATAACTGCATTGAGGTGAAGGGCATTGTTCCGCAATGTATATAAACTGCTACAATGCCTTATGCTGTATTCTCCCCATTGCCACCCGCAAGAGAAAATTATCAGCCGAATCGGTGTTGTCACCGAATCCATCGAGTACTTTGTGTTGTTGGCCACAAGGAGTCTATCTGTCGAGTCCAGCCTAGAACACAGAGCTTTCATTTTGTTTTTTTTTTGCGTTTTTAACGTTTCTTTTCCTTGTTTACGTTTCTGATCTTTTCTTGTTTTTTACTTTTTTGCTCTTCCCTTTTCTTCCGTAGTTTTCCTTTGTTTGCATTTCTTTGCTGTGGTGATATTTGTTTCACTCTGAGGTTTCGCAACTAAGGTTTCATTCATTTCTTGTCCGTATTTTGAAGTGTTATAGGTGTTTTTTATTTCAAATAGTATTTTCCGTGCTGCTTGTTGAAATGGCAAGTGTATCTAAAAGTGGTAGGTTTCTTTTACACACTGATCTTTTAGTGGTTGACTGATCCACCTAGGTCTCTTCTTTCAGTTTATGTACGTGCGTGTTTTTTCCATTTGTTTCTTGTGTGAATAGTTAAAACCTGTGTCTGTAACTTTTTAGGAGCCCTGACGAATACGCGGTTATTGTAGTATGGCTCAATGTAGTTGCAGGTAGTAGTCAGTCCCTTTGGCACATGTCAATGCAAGGCATCGATGTGCTGGGTTTGAAAATATTTTAGCGTCAAACTCTGAAATGCAAATGACTGAATCTAGCAGCACGGTCAAAAAATGTTTTGGTGCAGGTGAAGCGAAGTTTTTTTTCAGTATCCTCGGGTACGCATTGTTCATTTGATTTTGTGTCGCCGAGCCTCATTATTTGCGGTCTTGGAATTTTCGAACTTGTATGAAGGTCAGGACGCTGAAGCTCAGAATGCTGTGTCCATCCTCCAGGCATTGGATGTAGCTGGATATTTTTGGAGGTTGACATAAAACCTTCACCGCTGAATGCAAGGAGTACATACAAAGTTGTTCTGATTTTCCACCGCATTCCCGGATTCTGATGCGTTGCCCTCAGTTTGCAAGAAGTTTGGAGTAGCTGAGAGACCAAGATGATTCAATCTTAATCAATTCACAGATGTTCTCATTTTGTTGAGGTGGAATTTCGAGAAGCGTTTACAAGAAGATTCACTACTACAGTGGGCACCTTAAAGTTTCCGCTCAGTTTTACTGCCTCGCGTTTTTGCTCGAATTTGCAAAGAGGAACCGTTCTTGGAAGCAGGGGTGGCTTTTGAAGAAATGCTTCATCTCGTTTACCGGCAGATGCATCGATCGTTGTCGCTTTGAACTTTAGATGATTGACATGACTACTTGAGATGCTGGTGGTTTTTGGTTTTCAATCTAGACAGTCAGAGCTCGGAAAACAAGACTCTGACACGATTGGCACGGGGAATCCCGTCATGACCTGTTGCAGAGTAGGAGACTCCGAATTTAGAGTCCTGCAACTGTGTTCGCAACGTTGAAGGCAAATATGATCAAATATCAAGGATCTTGTTTTCATGAAAGCATCCTTTCACGGCACAGCCAGATGAGCTTTCATTTCCAGTTTGGTGGGTTTGTCTGCAATCAATTCTCAGGTTTCGTGCCACAGTCTCTTTTGTCTTCAAGCAGGCCCGGATAGAAAGTTTCAAGTCTGCGGGGACAAAGCGGATCATGCATCCTTTCCCGTGATTTCTCTACCCAAAAAGATTCAACTCATTTGTTCTCCCTGATCTAGCCGTACGCCTCTTCAAATGCAATCGCGCATGCCAGCATTCCCTAGACTTGCAGACGACGATGAAATCACAGGTCATGTCAGCCTGGCAATGATGTAAAAGTGTGGTCACATGTAGTCAAGGATCGAGCTTTTCAACAACCAAAGGAGGGCATGTGTGTCTCAAGCCTTCTCCAGTTTTATGTGGGCGTTGGGGTGTCAACAAAGGTGCCACATTTCTTCCGTGGCAGCTGGCAGACATCCAAGAAGAAGGCTCTAGAGTGGAAGCGAGTGTTTCTGTGCAGACAGCCAGTTGGGGCGTCCTCAATTTGTGATGCACGCTTTGCTTTCAGGCGCAGAGGGATACTGTCTGAACCCTGGACTTGCTTTGGAGCTTCATTGCCAGTTGTTTTTGGCTCTGCATCTTCTGGCGCAGTTGATTCACTGATTTGCAATGCTTCCGTGATGTTTTGGATCAAATCTTTCCTCGGCCTGTCCATGGTTGCTGCAGTTGCCTCCCACATTTTCCATCTCCAAAACAGTCCTCTGCTCGGATGATTGATTATTGATGTACCAATTGCTGGCTTGCTGGAAATCGCTTTCTGTGGTGTTGTGTGTTTAGTTGCATGTGATTCAAAGTCAGCAGGGTATTCCGGACTTATCCGTCTCATTCTCCAGTCCTTGCGACGTGCTTTGCCCTGTGCCTCCATCCACTTCGTCTTATCATCTTTGCCAGTTGTGCTTGTCTCCCTATTTGTTCCTAGAGGTTCGGTGACTGACTGTGTTTCTGCAAGACGGTGTCTCCTTAACTATCCTCGAATGGTGATAAGCCTTCTTGGTCAACGGTATGTTTGTTTCACGCGCAGGGTATCTGCAAGTGATGCATGGATTGTTTGCTGCCATCGCTAGTTGGCACTTTTCCAAAAGTGGTGCAGTGGATCGTCTTCATTCCAATCTTTATGTTCTTCAACAATAGCACATCTTTATGTGGATCCTGCTTTTCCAGTTTGTTCGTTTCTGTTTCTCCAGGTCCTAGTCCCAAGTTTGGTCCTACTTTTGTCCCATTTTTTTTCATCCCTCTTCCTTTTTTCCCTCCTTTTTGCAAATTTTGTTTTGATGGTTTCCAAGAAGGGCTGGTCTTCCTCGCCTCAGTATACACATTCCTTATGAGGAAAGCGACAGCATCCAAGTTCTCCCCAGTTTTATTCTGAAGTTCAAAAAAATTCATTTGCGTAGACTTGTACTTGAGCGATACATTGATATTTTCACCCATGCCTTGTTGATTTGATTCAGCAGCAAGAAATCACAAGTTCATCTCTTCAAGAACTAAGTCAGGGGCAAGAGGACGGGCTGATAGGATCCGTTTTATTGCAGTCTAGGCATCTCTATATATGTATGCAGACTCTGTCCTGAATTTCCGTTGCAGCTGAGTGGACTTTAGGCCCGTGTCGCAGCAGGGGCGAAAGCAGGTCCAGGCCTCTTTCATGAAGTGATAGGTGTTTGTTGGTCAGACAGTCAAGTATCATGGTGAGAAGGGACAACTAAACACAGAAAAAGTCAGACATAGTACTTTTACTGTTGGTTGGGAATTTGCTGGGCACTTGTTGGACCATCTTTTTCACTTTGAATTGCTGTACTGTACTCCAATGACTTCAAAGACTTTCTTCATCTTGATCGGCTTCAACCAGAAGACATGCAGGCCACAGGTCCAATCATAAGATGGGAAAGCAAGTGGCAGGAAAGCTGAACATGAAACTGTGTGCGCCCAGAAGAAATTAAACGCCTGGGCATTCCAATACTTGAATGTTGTGTCCTGAGACTAGCTTTTATGCATTTCATGTTGTGCCAAGATGCGCACTATGCGGACTGGTTGCTTACTTGCTTATTTACTTAAACTAGAAAGAGAGCTGTTCAATGGGATCCAGCGTGTAAGTTGTGAGAGCCGAGGACAGGCATTGATCGTTTTGTTCTGGGCTGGGAGTTGAACCTTCATTCCAACACGTTTGTGAAATGACGCAGGTGCTTGGGCCCCCCTCTCACTGGAGCTCTTCTTGGATGGGCTGCAAAGAGCTCGAAACGCTGGAAAGGAGGTGTGGCTTCAAAGTGCGGACTTCAAGCCTTCGGAGATCTTCTTGAGCCCAGTAGTGGATTTGTCTCCCTCGCTTCAGGTGGACCATTTTCCATGACGGAGAATGAGGACTTGGAACCTCGGTTCACTTTGCTGCCAGTGTCACCAAAGAGAATAGGAATGTGCATGAAAGTATTGTTTGGACAGGGTTTGCAACACAGTCAATTGCATTGACAATGCCAAGGCTCCTTCTGATCATGTTTCAATTGCTGCAGCAATTGCGGAAGATTTCCCAGATGGCTCTGCCGCCTGGATCAGTGCAGGCGATGTGGAGAGGATGTTGCGAGCAACTGAAGGACGGTCAACGTCACAAGCAGGCCTTACCACAAAAAACCTTAATGCTTTTGCTACCAATACGAGGATTGTTTTCCTGGGAAATGTCATTTGTCTGCAGCATTTGATTGTGCACGACCATTGAATCTGGAATTTAGCATTTGAGCTCGTAATTTTGGTCTGGCAGGAAACTTTGATTTGGCAAATAAGAAACTTCAAGAAGCAGTTATTTGGAAGAACTTAAGCTGCATTGAAGTTTGCCAAGTGAACGCACTGGGCAATGTCGGATGAATGGAAATCGGAACATAGCAGGGATGAGTGTGAGTATGTTCGTTGCTAGCTTTAGGCGAGACATCTTGGATGGCTGGTTGCAATCGCAAGCAAGTGATCTCCCGACTGCAGAGACTCGGGTTGTCGCCATTGGCAAGAAGAGCAGGCCGTAATTGTGGAATGTATAAGCACGACGAAGTGCGGGGGGACCACGACAAAGATGGGAATTGAAATGGATTCAGTCTGATTTCGTCGTACTTCTCCATGTTGTCTTGCTTGGCCTTCATTGCGTTCAGGCCACTGGTTTATTCTGGCTGTGTCAATCAGCGGAAGGGTGAGGTGGCCGCTGTCATTCTCGCCTGCGTATGGCACCAGGCAAGAATTGTCCATGAGTCTTTCTCGAAACTGTTCGGATTCAAGGTCGTCTCTGGATCGATTTACAGATGGTAGACAAGAGAGCTTCCGAGTGTAAAGTCTGCATGGACTTCATCAATTCCAGTAAAGTAGGTGCTTCAAGAATTGTATGTTGGAAGTTCGAGAAGTGACAGCAAGCAATTGGCATACAGTTTTGAATGCCCAGGCCTTGGAGAAAGCAGGTTCTACAGCGCAGCTCCTTGGTTCCATCTCAGCGAATATCAGAAACCTTTCTGAATCTTGAACAACAACTTGAACAGTAGAAGTGCGTGTGTCGACGGTAAGACTTGAAGCTGTCGAGCTTGCAAAAAGGAACGGGGAGATACATGTAAACAGAGTACGACGGGCATGCTTCTGTTGGTATTCATCCAGGTCCCGTTTGGCACCGTCTTATCCTTTTTGGACCTTTATAATCCTTCATATGTATGTATAAAAAAAAATATATTAATTATTATAAATACTTTATGTGTATAAACCTGATATCAAGCATCCTTTTGAGCTTTCGTTTGACCCACCCACCACAAGTCCACCTGGCCCAGCTGCCCAATGCATACACCTGAAACCGTAGGATTGTGAGACTTTTTTTGATTTCCCGTTTGCTCCTTGCTCCTGGTACTTTCAAGCATTTTAAGCGCCAACTCCAAGCCAAACTGATGCATTGACCAAGCGTTGGTGAGTCTTTGCTTCGGCCACCAATGTCAGCTTGTCAAGGTTGGACTATGTGCTTGATGCGCATGGCTACCAACCACTTTTAAACTTGAATATGATGCCTTATTTGAGTTTGGCACGCAGTATCAACTCCTTCTTTGCAGAGCGGCTTCTTGGATGATTTGTTGCACTGTTGTACTTTGAGTGCGGCATGTACTTTCCAAGTAGTTGAAGACGGGATGCACCTGCAAGCAGGGTTTTGTGGTCAACTAATTTTGATGATATTTCGTTCTAAGGTTTCACCGCATCATTGTTCTGGACATGCCCGTGGTGTTGTCAATGCTCGTGAAGGCAAAACTACGACATGACGTGTGCTGTGATGAGCGACTGGACAAGGGCAATAGCATTTTCTCATAAAGTCTTTACTTGTCTAACCTATCCTGTAAGCCTATGCTCGGAAATTAGGGCCCTGTAAGCCTATGCTCGGAAATTAGGGCCCTTGCGCTCACAAATGGAAGCTGATGCAAATTGACACACGATTTCAGAAAAAATAAGAGAGTCATCAACATATGAACTGTTTTCAAAACTAACCTTGGAGTCAAACGTTTGAGCCGTACGTATTATGAAGTGTTCTAAAAGAATGATATTTGACGCTTGCCCAACCCTTTCCGTCCACTTCCTGTCTCCCGTAAGTGTGCGCATGGCCAGTGGGCTTTGTTGCTCTTGGCTCACTCCGTCCGATGCTTGAAGCAAAGATGCAGCCCATAGAATCGACTCGAAAATAGAAGTGACTAAGAAGGTCACCCCAACAAGACATAGACTGACAGCAGAAATTGAATGTTCTTACTAAATGCTTTCGTAAGACTGGGGTGGCAGCTGACGTTAATCCAGCCAATCCAAAATAAATCCAAGAAAATCCAGACAGACACTTGACATCAGTCTGACGAGGAGTTTATCTGAAAGCCCACATCGATCTGCCATTGATCTGACAAACTCGAATTTCATTCAGAGAAGAGCACCAACAATTTGAAACCGCAGACCAGGTGAAATAGATTTGTGTTGACATTTTGTTGACATCATATGATTTGCTTGCGCTCGACAGACACCTGAACTGGACCTGACATATGGTCGACAAACTGTTGACATTTTGTTGACGAAAAGTATGTTTGATGACGGACCAAGGCAACCCCTCTGTCAACATGACAGAAATGTGGCAAGAAACCTGCTACCAGCTTGACCGGCATTTAGCAGCAGTTCCTTCAAACATGAAATGCAAGCAGTTGGGTTGCCTCAGGAAAGATGACGTAGAAAGCTGACAACGACTGAAATGGAAATTACATGCACCAATAGCAAACTATTCCAGACCTGACGTCAACGTATGACGCAAATCCGACACAGATCTGAAGGATTGGTGACATCATTCCTGCAACATGACAGACACGAATCCAAGGTCCAAATCGATGCACATGATTTGATACACTGTACATACAAATCTGACACACTTTTGGCATCAACCTGATCGAAGCTCAAGTCTACTTGAGATGTATTTTAGAAAGATTTCTATCTATTTGACACAAACTCTTGGTGCCAGGTCTGGGTGACAAGACTTTGGGGCGAAGAAGCATATTTTTCGGCAACCCAATCCCCAAAATGTATCGGAAGCGGAAACGCCAAATGCAAAAAGCCAGATTCAAAGCGAAAAGCATTTGTAAGGACCGCTTCCAGCCAGCGTTTCTTGAGCATTCCTTGACCAGAGAAACTTGAAAGTGAAAACTTGCGACCTGTGTTTCTTTGCGGCTTCAAACGTGGCTTCTTGGTAAACGCGCTTGTCTGGTTCGACAAGCAGCTGGCAGTTACGTTTGATCTGACATTGTGGAAAATTCCGTTGGCTCTTTCTGCACAAAGACCACCAGTTTGGAACTCTGAGAGTGCTCTAAATCGAACTGGAGATTCCAATCCGTTAGAGCAGCGCAATGTAACAGACCACCGCTGGCACCCACTCCCAAACACCCATACATTCATTATAGATACATTCTTTTGCATGCTTTGAATAAGACCATACAACAATAACCTTCTTTTTGATTAGACTTCACCTAGAGTCATGAAGGATGGATCTTGCAACTTACGTGAACGTCGCACATTCTGTGAAGGCTATTCTGCCTCTACTGCCAACAAAGACGCGGCAGAAGCTCTTTTTCATGCGCCGGGACGACCCTGAATCGATGCACCTTGGAAGAAAGGAATTTTTGAATTTTCAATGCGAATGGTACCTTTCTTCATCTTTTGTTTCTCATTTTTATGTGAAAGGCAATCTCTCGAAAATTCTGTTCAGTGCTTCTGCCTGGACACTCGACCTGGCTTTTCCGGGCTCCAGTATCGATCCAAGTCTCATTCAGGGTATCTGTTTGTCAGGCGTATGGATGAGTTTAAAGCAGTAGCACCTTTTCTTTCTTCCCCGACAGCGTCAGAGTCTTTCATAGGGCCTCTTTTTTTCAATGAAGGGTGGCAGTGGAGTTGTTTTTCCTTTCTGCCAAGGAGTGCTCTATACGAGCTTTGTACAGATGAGGACATTTTGTCAATTCATTGACCCATGATAGCACAGCTGGTTTCATAGATAGCTCCATCCTACATCAGACAGAAGGACATGCTTGACAGGAGATGAAGGACATGCTTGACACTCTTCTGGCGATGAACGGGAAGGCGGGGCTTGTTAGCGGCTAGCGAATGCAGTCTTAGTCTTGCTCTTGCTCAATTGGGGCAATCACAAGTCTATATTCTGAGCGGCCTCTGCATATACTGGCTGAGGCAACTTCAAGTGATGGACGTGAAACCACGCGTGAACTGACGGAGGGTTTTCTTGCTTTGCAAGAAGCAAAGCAAGACTAGCTTGTTTCCAGCAAAAAAGAAAGTGGTAAAAAGTGTGTAGACGATGCGGCAGCACAACTTTTGGCATCAGTGGTGCCGAGAGTCGAGAAGGCAAGGAAGTGCAAGCTACTGTGGATTTGAGTGCCACCTCCGCAAAGCCGCAAAGCCTTAGGCTGAAAGAGTGAGACGCTATATGATGCAGCAGGGCGAGAAGCTTGAAGAAATGGATCAAGGACAGGAGTTTTCTTCCCTTTTCTCCTGTCAACAATCTCGTGCATTTTTTATAAGGACATGCCATCAACAAGGTTCACATTCACAGCGAATTTTGAAGAGTGCAAGCCTAGCTTTCTGGTGCAAATGACAGCTCTGTGCTGCAGGAAGCAGGCCTCAAAGGGATTCTACGTTGGATCTGGAGGTGCCAAGACAGCACTGTGCATTTGGATCTAAAGGGCGGAGTCTTTTGGGTGACAAGATAGCTTCGACCCAAAACCGCTCAAGCAGCAATGGACTTCGCAGCATTTGTTCATCACTGCCGGAACCGTGTAACTGCATTGACCCAACCTATTTTTTTAAGTGCTTCACATTCTATGAGCAAATCTTTTGCTCCTCATCACTGTCTGAGCAGGGCAAGAAAACATAAGAAAACAATTTTCCTTGGCTCACGCGTTTGGGGTTTTGATTTAATCAACATTTGTTTGTGCCCATTCAGGATGCTGTGCGCAAGGAGCACCTGGAAACTTGCACATAGCGAGCATCTAGTCTCTTTGCTCTCTTAGCCTTGTTTTCTGCATGTCCCATGCATAGTTACTGGTACTTGCTGACACAAACACCTGCAAACTTTGGCGCGAAATCTAGCAATAATTGCTGAGAGACAAGCTATCCAGCTATCCGATGGCAGGAGCTCTTGCGCTTGCGTGACCACTTTTCAGTCAGGTGCACCATGGAATGATCAATTGCAAAGTGTATAATTGTGCATAGAATATACAAAATACTTGTTGAATGTGTATCAGTCCTGCAATTGCAATACTATGAATTCACACACGCAGAACACTTCAGATCTTTGCATTGGAGTCAGGTGTCAGACAGAGCACGTGAAAATCGAGGTGGAGGAGAGCTGTCCATCTAGCTATTTCTCCTCCAAAATTCAGGGACTCTCGCGACCGACATGCAAGCCTCGAAAGGAGCGTTTGGCTCACAACACCAAGGCCGGCATTCGGACAGATCGCTTGCCTCACATTTGGAGGGCTACTGAAATTTATTTCAAAGTGAGGGAGAGGCTTAAATCTGAAGAAGAAAAGTGGTGAAGTGACCTTTCAATACCCGATGATACTTTTGCTGTTACCCTTTTCACCAAGGGAACTCGACCAGCCGCTCCCGCCTGCAGGAGTTTCGTGCTGTTTTGTTGCTGGAGATGAATTCAGTGCCGTGGACACGGCCTGTGTTTAATGATCCGCACTTTTTCTGCTTTATAAGTGCTACAAAAATGCTATATATTTCTCTTGACATGCTAGATCTGAAATCCAGCACATGTCATTTGTCACTTTTTATCATTAGAGTTTTTGGATTAGTCACCTGTCTGAGTGACTCCTGTGTTTTCTTTTGATTTTTTCTTGAAATGTAGCCATGTTGTATTTGCCCCAGTTGAGTGTTTCAATTTGGAACAGAATCACCCTTGTTGGCGCTGGTGTATGTTGAATGAGTTGGTAGACCTGCTGCGAATCCATAACACCAGCGGTCATGATTTTCTGTCAGTCCTACAAGAATGTTTCTTCTAGGCAGTTCGCCGCACCGACCACCATATGACACCGCCCAGCCTCCACCAATCAAATTCAATCATTCTTCTAGCTTATTCCAGCGCTTTCAGCTTCTCGTGTGGAAAGACAAAAAAGCTGAAACAGCCGGACTGCACGAAGCACGATCAAGTGAAGTGCCACGTCGAAAGTCAAAATTGACTGTCAACTTGTCATTTCCTGATCATCAATCGTCAATGAAAGCTTTAATGAGTAACATCTAAGACTACTGCTTGCCAAATCAACTAGGCTGGTCACACATGCTTGCAACATATTGTAGACAGCTGTAGTTTCTGTGCCGGCAATCGATCTATGACTTTCTGGGCTGACAAGTTAGATTTCTGTCGAAATGCAGAGCAGGTCCGGAAACCTGTTCTTCACAGAAATAAGCGAAAAGGTGCGCTGAGATTGTGTAATGCAACTTATGCATCCCTACAATGAACCTTGCCCAGTTGGCTGGGAGAGATTCTGACGCTCAGTATCCAAAACAAGTACTGTAGATTAGTAGCTTTTATGACAATACAGGCATTGCAGCTGGGACCTTGCCTGTGGTCAAATCTTCCACCATAGCAACTCAAAATCTCAGAGGTTTACGAAATATCCAGAGCCTGCAGATTGCTAAGAGCGGACAAGTTTTCCAAGACAATCCAGGAAAGTAATGCTTGACCCATAGTACACGGTCACGCAATGTGCCGCTTGTGGAATTTATAACTCTCTTCCCAAGAAATGTGACCCACCAAAACCGGTTCCGCGAGTCACCATTTCTTCTCATCGCCCTGCAAAACTGGCAGAAATAACAAGCTGTCAAGCAAAACAGGAAGATATGCAAAAAGACAAGGCAGCAAACTGAATCTTCTTGAGTTGGTAGAGTGAAGAAATTGAAAACAGTTCTTTGCGCAGAAATTTTTATACAGGTAGGGAGCGCAAAAAGCAGCACCAAAGCCCAAAACAGATTGAAGGGACAGTTTGTAGATTACTCTTGATTATTGTAGAACTCTTTACCGTCACAAGTGGCTGGTGGAATTCCTCCGTTAGACACGTCTTGTAATTTGAAAGTGCGAGAATTTTGCAGAGCTGTTAGCCGCCCCAGATTGGCATGTCAGGGCTTTTTCCTCAACAGCTTGCAAGTACTGTACTTCAACCAAATCATTGACGACGTGCCAGGCACCACTTTGCAGGTGCATGGTGTGCATCTGCAGCTGCTGCCACCTCCGATGCCTGCGATCGCGTGTTTTGGTACTTTGGTGAAGGGGCCCAGGGCCTAGAAATGGAGTGCGATTGTTTTCCGGATCTTTTGTGTTTCATTAGAGTTTTTTTTGGCCCGTTAAGGGTGTTGCTTTGTGGCTTTTCTGGTTTTGTGCTGTGTTTGGCTTTTGCGGCTGGACGTGGTGCCATTGCTGGGTGCCATCGTAGGGTGCCATTGTAGTCTGCTGTGGTTGGGGAGGGTGACGTCCAACTTTGGGGGAGTGGACGTGGTGCCATTGCAGGGTGCGGGGAAGGGGAGGGTGACGACCAACTTTGGGGGAGTGGACGTGGTGCCATTGCAGGGTGCCATTGTAGCTTGGGGGGAGGGTGACCAACTTTGGGGGAGTGGACGTGGTGCCATTGCGTGGACGTGGTGCCAATGCAGGGTGCCATTGTAGTGTGCTATCGTTGGGGGGGCATTTTTTCTCTACAGTGATAACCACAAAATAGAATTTTGCTGTCTGCGGTCTATGCGGGAAAAATTTTTAGTGCATGCAGTCATGTGGCAGCAATTAAAGCGATGCAATGTCATTGATGATGAAGAAGGAGAACCGCCAAGGATGCAAGTACGTTTGGTGTTGTGCTTGTTTGCCTTTGTTGCTATTTGCATTCAATGCGGTGCCAAGCCACTGTGTCTGATGAAATGTGGTACTGTAGCGTGCGACGCGACGTGGCGTGATCTATATACAGTGTAGCGTATTCATAGTGAATTATATTGCAATATGATGGGTATGAATGTCTGCGATACATACACCCCCGAAATTCAACATGGAACCTGGAAATGATGGTTTCCAATAGGAATCTCCTTTTCCAAGGGTCCATTTTCAGGTTCCATGTTTGTTTTTGCGGGTGTACGTAGAAGAGCTTTTGCGTTGTATTTGTCATAAAAGATGTGAGGCAATGTGATGTGACACAATATCATGCTATATGATGCCACATATGCAATAGAAGTAATGCATGTGTTTATGTAAGTATCTATGGATGTACTTTAGGAAGGGACCTTTCTTCAAGCAAAGAAAGGACAGGCAGTTTCAGTGCCGTGTAGGATGCCATGTGGGATGCCATTGAGTGTCATGGGGTCATGGGGAAATATATTGGACCATGACTGTGATGGTCTGCCGCTTGCGGGAAGTTTGTCAATTTATTTGCGTCCCCTTCCTCCTGTTATTATGAGGAGCATGTTCGGAGGTTATACTGGTTTCCAAATGAAAAAAATGAATGAATACACGAAGGTAGGAAGGAACGAACGAACACAGGAAGGAAGTATGAATTAGTGATCTAATCTCATCAATGAAGTAAGAATTAATTCAAATATTGGTTCGATGAATGAGAAGGTAAATGCAGTAACTAGTGTTTAGATATGGAAAAACATGACGTAAATAAACACAATCCATAGGAAATCTATGATACATAGTACACTTTCTTCCTATATAGTAAGATATCTAATATATGTGTACAGCGTTCGACGACCGGGATCTTGCTCAAAGTGCTACGGAATGGAATGATTTGCACGCATGCACTCACCTCAATAATGTTGATGTTCCAAGGGCTGAAATCTGCAGAAGATGACTCCAGAAACAACCCAACGAATCCAACGATGCCTGCAAGTGTGAACAAAGGCAGCAAGACGGTGGCATCAGCAAAAGTCCCGGTTTGTGTGTATATGTACTCGTAAATACATATGCGAGACTTAAGCATGACGTGCAGTTTGCAAATGCGTGTTCCTACGTTCATGCGCGAAACAACAGGAACGTGTATTCGAATTCGACTGCCCCGGAGTCTTGTTTGTTTGGCTGCAAAATGAGAGGCTCTTGTCGTGACTCATCGTTCCCTCGCGAGCACCGTAAGAATTGCCAAGGAACCCACCGACTTCCGTGGCGCATTGAACATAGCTGGTAGAGCTGCAGAGCAGCCGCCGCCACAGCAACTGGTTCACAGTAAGGTGGAGGCGATCGCCGAGAGTTACACTCTGTTTGTGCACAGAAATTCGGGTTGTGCGACAGTTGCTACAGCAATTTAGCAGGACTTGGATGACCACAGCCCAGGAGGTGTCGCAGACTTAGAAGCCCAGAACTTGCAGACAAAGAATAGCTACTTGAATGGCAGTATTTCTCCCGAAATTTCCTAAAAAAGGAGCGAAGGGTTGCTGTTTGTAGTTGGGTGTGTGTGGGAAGAGGTCTGTTCGTCCTCGTAGAAAGGTGAAGGGCTTTGTAGAGAGGTTTGGCGAGAAGTGTTGGAACAGAGTGTTGTACGCAAGTGTTGAGAGGAGTGTTGTCGACAAGTGTCCTAGGCAAGTGCAGGAGAAACATGTTGTAGAAGAGCGTTGTAGAGAAGTAATGGAAGAGAGTGTTGGGGACGAGTGCTGCGGAGAAGGGTGCTGGAGAAGAGTGTTGTAGAGACGTGTTGGAGGAGAGTGTTGTTGAAAAGTGTTGGAAAAGGGTGTTGTAGAGAAGTGTTGGAGGATGCTGGAGGATGTTCGTGTCCTTGGTGACAGTAATATGTGGTGTTTTTCTCGTGTTTTTGAAGGATACACAAATCTTTGGAAAAGGACAAATTGTGACCTCCACTACATTTTGATAATGAGACCAACGGTACATGTTGATGTTGAACAAGACTTTCCATCACTCGTAGTTTTTTTTTATCACATCGCAGGAGGGATTGCTTTTGGTGTTGCGAAGCGTGGTGTGTTTTGAGCGACATATAGTGGATGATCTTTATATCGATGACCTTTTCTTTTGCATTCGGGTTCGTGGGTATCAGTTTTTTGCAGAGCAATTTGTTCAAAATGAGTTTCTTTCGAGTCATCGAGTCAGCACAACTGCACATCAAGTGAATCAAGTTCTTCCCAGGCTTCTGTCGCTGAGAGGCCGCCTGTCGAGGAGAAAACGATTCTCATGCAGGCAATTGGGATGGGTTCAAGTGTTCAACCTGCAACATTTGCAGCCTCATGGGTTGGCCAGGGTTGGATAGAGTTGGACATCCCTACTGTTTGAGAGGGTTAGTTATACTGTTCTAGGAATGTTTGATCGGGGAAAAGGCACAAATAAACTCAGGTGACATCCCAGCAGCAAAACAAACTTGCTCTGACACATATCCTGCCACTTTCCACTGCACTTGTACCAATCTCCAATACAGATTCGCCAACGGCAGCAGCGGAAGCAAAATATATGACTGAATGTGTCGTAGTCCGCCGGCCTTGCCGGCGTGTCTAGTGGTGTGGGGCTTGATGACGGATTGCTTGTCTGTACTTTGCTTTTGNGTAGTACGCTGTCACGTTGGGTTGTTTTGACGCTACCCACTTTTACTACTCCTGCGCCTCGTTATCGTTGATTTCTCTTGTTAATCAAGTCAGTCGAAGAACAATTTGCCAACATGGAAGGTGCAGAACACTCTGCAGAAGACCTTTTCGAAGGACTGGCGTTCCATTTGAATACTTACAGAAACATGAAGCTCTTCTGATGCATCTCTTGAGCTCCAACTCAGACTTTATGGTCGTGACGGAATCCTACCGGTGTTCTGAACAGCTTTGTTCTGCATCTATTACTTGAGTCAACTTTGACCAGGGTTCGGCAAGTTTTGGCAGGACACTGCTGCAGGAGAGAAAGTTTGGGTTGAGCACTTAGTGTCAGAAGTAACATCCTTTCAAGACTTCAACAGCTTCAGGGCTTCTGGTTAGGAGCCCGTGCCATGATACTTTCTTTGTTTTCACCCAGCCTAGTTTCCCAGCAATGCTGCATGCAGACACAAAAGAGATGCCTGCTGCCCTTGTGCTCCTCCTTCTATTCCTTCTAGATATAATAGATTGCGTTGTGGTATAAAGCTGAAGTGGTGCTGTGGCCCTTTGGGCGGTGGCTTCTGGTGCTGGAATGACTAGTGCTACTATTGGTGTTCTTCCCATGGCTGTGCTTCAACATCAATTGCTATTAGTTTCGTTTGTATGATTGTTGTAGTCATGAACAGTCAACATCATGATTGAGTTGCTCTGAGTTTGCGGACCTCTACCTTCTAACCCCATCTTTCCTATGTTTGCTGAAACTCTTTTGACCTGACTCCCACTGGTGCTTTTCTGTGGCTGCTGCTTCTGCTTCAGGTACTGGATTTGCTGGCGGTCCCTCTTCTCCATGGCTACCCCAGAAGAACCAAATCGAAGCCATACACCATACGCCTTGATTTGCTTCTTGATAATAGTAGTAACACCAACAATTACTGTTTTGTCATCCCGTAGCATTACTGAAGTCAGCATTTACTCAGTGCATAGTTGCTGGAATGGGGATAGTTGGGGACACCCCAACTGGTCAGCAATAGATTCAGGGCTCAATTTTGCTGCAACAGCGTGCATGCCAGGGTGGCAAAGCGGGTTGTGAGTGCGTGGGAAAAATGTGGCTAAAGTGCTGGTGTCGCTGCAAAAATGCCTTCGACCTTGGTTGATGCTTTGCTGCTCACCATGGGTCGAGCCATATGAGGTGGCAGGTTGATGCTGGTTGGGCTCTGCGTGTGGCTTTGATGTAGTCTGCGAGGGTCTGGCCAGCAGCCTGAGGTTTGGACTTACACTGCCTCTCAAGAAGATCCCCAAGTTTTCCGCGCAACTGCAGAGGTGCATGAACAGGATGGTGGTTGTCACTGTTCCTTGAAGGCCAAGGCGCTTCTAGGTTCAGAGACTCAGAGGTTCAGAATGGTTCTTGAATTTGGAGGATTGGCAAGCTTTGTATTTGAGAGGAATAGGAATATTTTCCCCATAGCACTAGGTGATGGGAGACTTCCCATTCCATAAGGCTTTGGAGTGACTTCTGTGTTCTGTTGGTGGGGCCCGAAAAAATCTGAGCAGCAACTCCTTGGTCACTATCTTCATACATCTGGACAAATACAAAAACGTTGTGATCGAGTGAGTAGCCTCCGTCGTTGACTACCTTGTGTCCCTCATGCAGAAGGCTTTTGTTCCTCGATTTTTGAAAAAAAACAAACTATACAAGACACAAAGCTAGAAACTGTAGATACTCATAGATATTCTATACAGCTCGTAAACGATGCGTGAATGGCAAAGACACTTTTTGCCAAGATTTCTATGCTTTGCTATCCCTCACGGGCGACCACCTCACAGTGCTGGAAACATGCCGTTTGACCTGGCATCGGATTGCAGTCTCAGAAAGACTGTTCGAAAGCTGACAGTCTGACAAGGATCAGTGGAGGGACAAGGCTTCCAACTTGCACTCGCATTCCCAACCTTTACGGCAAATGTCATCGGCTTGCCACTTCAACGGAACTGATGGCACGCGGGAACTCTACGCCTGCTGCACAAATACCTTGGAGGAATGTCGGCATTGGTGGAATAAAAACCGGCTCCTCACCTTTGAAGCACTGTGACTATCCTGCTCATCCGCAGAGCTTGAACTTCAGCATCAGGACCAAGCGGCAAAGCGGTAAAGTGGCGAACCGGACATGTCAGTCTCACTGGCACTGTCCAACTTCTAATTGGGCAGCCCCTGAGTAGAATAACATTTGTATCAAATCTCCAATAACACATATCCTGCAGCTATCACCTACCCTGAGAAGCTTAAAACTCAGAATAGAGAAACAGATGCCTCTAAAGATATATGAAGTCTTTTCCACCCATCTTTTTCTGCTTTTCGTGTTCCTGCTTATTTCTTCCAGTCTTGATGTCTGCAAGGATCAGTAGACTCGATTTGTCTACAATGCGGCATCAATAGGTTTGTAAAGCATGAGATGATGATGGCATTTGAATTCATCCACGATATTGTGCCTCCTTCATAAACAATATACAGGAATGGAGCATACAAAAAGAATAGAATGAATGGCCAAGCTTTCAATCCGTACTGTATGCTGAATCCGCTGCCAGAATTCAAGGAGACAATGCAAGTCATGACTGCTAGAAGCCTGCCAGGCAGACTCCTTCATTCCTAGAAAAGACCATGACCTTGCAAGGGGGAGTTTTCAGAGTCTTGGGGTTTCGTAATTTTTTTCTTTGTCCGAGAACCAATGACCTCACCCAAGATGTTTGGATGGGAGGTGCCATCCTTGGGTCGCACGTTTGCGGGCGACTGGTGCCGAGGCAGGTCTGATAGCACCTAGAATATATACTCAAAACATGTGGAACCAGAAAATGAGAAATTGTTAACTTATATAGCACTGAGATCCTTTTGTTAGGCTTAGCTGGTTCAGCCAGAGCCTTGTTCTGAAACTATCATCCTCCCGAGGGAAGAAGCTCGCGCAAAGGAATGCATGTCTTGTCGTGACCCCGAGGACGTGTTTACGCGGTGATTTGGGTTATTTGATGTCATTCTGTCCAGCTAGCCCTAGGTGATAATTTTGATTAATTTTGCAGAGCAACAGCACATGTCCTGTGCGAGCAGAGTTGGGTTCATGCGATGTCACGTTGCAGTAACATACTGATATTGCATCGTGGTGATTTGTAAAAGCACACTCTTTGCAAATTGTGCAGAGGCAAGTCAGGGATTGGGCCGGCAGTTTCCTGAGGCTGTTAAAGCCTATTTGGATTCGCTTCCACAGAGTGAGACTTAGCGAGGCAAAGGTGCTGCACTTTCTCTTTCGTTGGAACATGCAATATGCTATCGTAATCTATCGTACAGACTGTACAGACGATATTGAAATGTCGATTTTATGAAGCATGCACCAGCCTCAGGATCTTCCTATCCTGTTAATCTGTAGAGCGAAAAGTCAAGGAAATGACTTTTTGCTTAGAACGACAGCAGCACAACAAAAGTTGTGCCGGCTTAATGATAGCGTACAGCTCCAGGGGTTCATATGCTCAGGTTGTCTTTGCAGCTACGGGGAGAACTCGAGATTGGAAAATTGGTTATGCCTTTTTTCTTCTAATCACAACATTCAAGAAGAACTGAAGAACGGAACATCAAATCTTCCCCCGGTTGTAAGCGCGACTGAGCGTGCTTGAGCCTGGCTGACTGTGGCCTTCAGAGGCGAATTTCAGTCTGCATATGCTCAGCTTCAGCTAGACTAAAGCCACCAAATCCGTCAAAGCGGCTGAAGCCTACCAGTTAAGTTACTAGGCGAAATGTTTGGAGATTCTTTGGTTTTAATTCAAAAGTGTTTGTAAGGTTTTGCTGCTCAGAAGTTCAGAAGTTGTTCGCCCAAGGCCGCAACTTGAGATTTGTCTTTAGAACTCTGGCTGCGATTCCCAAATCTAAGATGCGCGCGCGCTTTTCAGGGATCACCTATACGATGCATCAGGGTGGGTCTTGCAATACTGAAGTCAGCAGTGGACTAAGCAGAGCTACAAAATGAAGCTTTAAGTTCAGAAAGTTCGGTAGAAAGTTCGGTAGAAAGGTGGCTAGGAATGAAGGCCTCCTCGGAGTAGCTTGATTTCGTTGCCGCGCACGGATGTTCAAGCACTGTTTCAAGGTATGCAGTCCGAACACATCCAGAACTTGTTTCAGCATGTTTTGAAGATTTTTTGTTCTTTTTTTTTTTACCTTGACCAGGATTTTTCAATGTGAGAGTTGCAGTGACAAACATCTGTTCCTGTTCTCTGGGACCTTCTGGAGCAGAGAGCATGGCGGCTGAAGAGGAGAGGTCTTGGCTGGGCAACCAATTTGCAACCTTTTGATGTATCATTATGATTCTGACTCGCTCGCAACTTTTCGCTTTCAATTGTCTTTTTGTGGTGGGCAGTGTCACCGTCCGGGGTAACTGCGTCAAGCTTCTGCAAAGTGCTGTCACCGTAAAATCTGCTTATGTAGTGGTCTGGCTGTCTCCAGAACGGCATCATGTGAAGGTATTTCGACAGGGATACATAACATACACTAGTATGATCTAGTGTGCATATTTCGTGATGTCATGCATCTTGAAAGGTCAAGGCAGAGTAGTTTGCCATTTGCGGAAGACAAACTCTAGTGGTCAGACAATATTATTTTGTTTCAGCACATTTCTAAAGAAATTTCTCCAACAGAGTTCTTCAACATGTTTTCTGGACAAGTTTCTTGACCACGTCTTTTCTTGAGCACATTCTTGCACTCTTGGACATATAAATATACAGTATATATATATATATATATTATAATACATTATGATATTATATTACGTTTGTATATTATAGTATGTTATATCATTACATTATATTACATTTCATATGTCATGTGTTGAGTTTGGCAGGCATGGGTGCACATGTATCATCTGTAATCCAGGTGTTGCTAATGCATTTTGGCTCAAGTGTCACTGAGCCAAAAGTGGCATTTGAAATTGTG
>DF244591.1:18233-30296 GCA_000507305.1 Breviolum minutum Mf 1.05b.01 | reverse complement strand
CCCCGGCCTGTTGAAAGACGATACTGGAAACCACTTATTTTTGAGCTTGCAACGCCGAGGTAGGATCTAGGTAAATTTCTGGTGGTCAAAAAATTGTTGTTTTCAACATTCGGCCTTCTTGTCTTGAAGACTCTTTGCCCACTGCCCTGCAGATGTGCCACCTGCCTTGCTTTCGAAGCTCAACACTGGATCGTTCAAAGGACAGCCCTCTCCACATGACGTTGTGTGTTTGGTAAAAAAACACATATCTGATTCCGTTCTAGCTCAAGATGCATTGCTGGTTATGACCCATGGTCGAGCCCGGAACTTCAGCCTTGTGCCACCTTCAAAGTCTTTTGATGGCATCTTTCAGAATTGTCAACTTTTTCCCACGTGTTTTGTCACGCAGTGTTTGAAACCATAGATATGAATATGTCTTGGTGTTGCTTAATGATATTCTATATGTTGGGCTGATTGATATGTAATAGAAATGTAGTAAATATATGTAAGATATGTAATTTAATATATATAATAAATTTATATATATTTTATTTGCCAGTATATATACATAAATATATTTATATATATATACATTATATATACCAGAATATATATACATATATATATATATACATTTTATTTGCCAGTATATTTACATATATATATATACATCACCTTGTTCAAGAGTACATTTTTCTCTTTTTAGATCAGCTATATACACAGCCACACACACTTGGTGTGTCTAAGGAGATCCAACAACCACTCTGATGCGTTGGGTGCCAAGTGGAGAGAACTTGCCCGTGATGTTGCAAAATTGTTTGGCCATAAGTATGATCGTGCAGTCAAATACTTAGATGATTTGGCTGGAAACAAATTCTGGGCCGAGACTGAGCTCAAAAATTTCAATTGGTTGTCTTCCCCACCGACCTTTGGGGGGCCTTTAGAAGCTAGATTTGTCATGCACCAGTCAGTGGTGAATGCCTTGGCCCCTTCACTGCCATTACGAGCAGTATTTGGAGGAAACCGAAATGTGTAGGGAGAAAAATTTGTTTTCTTGATCCAGGAATTTGAAATCCTAAACCCTAAACCCTAGAGGATTTTGAATCATACTTGACTTGTTGATGAACTTGGGGACTTTACAACTAGACATTTTTCGATGTACCAATGAGTTTACAACCAGACTTTTCGATGCACTAATGGGTTTGTAGCCACATTTTCAATGCACTTGAGGGTTTCCAACTGCACTTTCGATGCACTTGAGAATTCCCAACCCCACTTTCGATGCACTTGAGGGTTTCCAACCCCACTTTCGATGCACTTGAGGGTTTCCAACCACACTTTTCGATGCACTTGAGGGTTTCCAACCACAATTTCCGATGCACCATCGCATTTCCAATTACAATTGTCGATGCACTTGGGAGTTTCAGTCAGAATTTTTCGATGCACCAACGCGTTGCCAATCACATGTTTCGATGCACTCAAGGGTTTCCGTCCAGGCTTTTCGATGCACTTAGGGGTTCTCAACCACAGTTTTCGATGCACTGGACGCTGTCCAGTGCATTGACTCTTGTTGTTAAGACAAACTTGGGGCAAAGGTGGACGGGTCATAATCAACAAGGTTGAGACCATTGATTCTAATTTGGATTTCCCAAATTTGAGTCAATGCACTGGGCTGCTCCCAGTGCATTGATCCTTTTTGTTTAAAAAATGGAGGTTTATTTTTTTTTGAAAATCAAAAAAAAATTTAAACCTCTCAAAATTTTACATAAAGGATCAATGCACTGGGAGCAGTCCAGTGCATTGAACTTTTTTTGGGGACCTAACATGTTTTTCAATGCCCTCGACCTTGTGGCAAACGTCTTCATCCAAATTTTCACAGGATTTTGGGATCAATTTCCCGTTGAAGGGGTGGTGACTCCGTCCCAGCCATGGCACTGTCATTGTTCAAGGCCAAGTCTGAGGAACGTTTGAAGTGTGAAGATCCACCTGCCAAGAGACCTTGCTCACAATGGGATCAAAAGATGTCCAAGATGGAGCCTGGAGATATGACTTTGGTGAAGGAGCCATATTAATATGATCTTTTTCCAATAAGGTGATGTTTTTCAAATAGCAGCAGTTTCCTTTCTTGATGTTCCAAACATCTACCTTGAAACTGAGAGGATCTCCTGGACTTTGTGTTGTCCTTCAAGAAGGATGATGTTGGAACTGATCACCCAGCTCAGCTGGTTGTTGATTTTTTGGCCGGGGATGATCATGTCCAGAAGTTGCATCGCGAACAGCTGGATACATGGTTCCAAGAGTATTCGCAAAAGAGATCAATGACTTTCCTGTACAAGCCTGCTAAAGTGGCACCATGGCTGAAAATATATTAGGATAGAAAATACTAAGTACTATGCAAAGAAATTGAAGTTCAGTTCACCATAGACATAGACCACTCAGATTCAGCTTGCCAAAGGCAATGGATCGCGGAATGAATGATGAAACAGTGAAGTTGCCTATTACGTGCTTGAGGTCTGCGACCCAGTTCATCTTGTAAATCGTGATTCAATATTCAAGACTGAATCTATTTCAACATCTTGAGGTTCGACAAGCCTGATGATGGACTTCCAGTTCTTGAAGATTGGCTTGGCACGTTTGAGTCAATGATCTTTTCTGGAATTGAGCTGGGTCGTGAGCCCTTGGATTGCTCAATGCCAATGAGTGGAGGCAATGTTGTTTCTTCTCTTGATTGTCAAAACAGATTTCAACTGTGACCCAGCACTTTTGAGTGAATCGTCTCATCTTGTTATAACTGCTTTTTTTGTTTCCCCCTGAAGATTCTGGAGAAGCTGGTCCAGCAACAGTTGATCAAATCAAAGGCTTCACACGTTCGACTGTGATTGGCTTGATCCTGATTGCTGCATCGGAGTTGGATCACTCTGATCCTTCAACTCCTGACAAGCTGAAACCTCTTCACAAAGTTTTGGACAAGTGTTGGATGCTGCCTTGCCACGTCCTTTGACAGCATCAGTCAGTTCAAAATAGATTACTTGAGTCTGAGTCAGTCAGTTCATCTCATTTTGGGGCCCTTTCCTTTTCTGTGCCTCTTGCACATGTCTTTTGTTCAACTAAGATGACCTTTGGGATGACTGCAGCAGATCGATCCTACCGCAACCTCACCCAGTCCTTTCGTGGCGCAGAACGGCAAGCGCCGAATGCACTACAACTAGCATTGCGTTTTTCCAAGTTGATGGAATTGGCAGAGGGCGATGGCACACACCACCCTTCCATGTCAACCCATGAGAGGCTGCTGGATGTTATCAATGTTTGGCATGCCAACTCAGGTCTTCCAAACAAGCACAAATTGGATGACGATAAGGTGAGAAGTGTGGGCAACATCGTGGTTGGGACATGTCCAGTGGCTTGGTTGGAATTTTTGTGGTGAAACAAATCAACATTGAACCCAATACAAGGTAAAGAGTCACACTGAAACACTTTCAACTTAAAAGCAAAAACACAATAATGATGGAATCGTTTTTATTTGTCTCGAGGAAGGGCGTGAAGTCATTCGAAGCCACCTCGACAAGTTCAAGTGGAAGGAGTGCGCATACTCAACAGAACAGTTGAGGTCGCATAGATGGATGGTGGGCACAGGGCCAAAAGCTTCTGGATGTCCACCAGAGCTTAGAAAGGTTTTGACAGTGACTGAAAAATCTCAGGTGCTCCACTTGAAGCTGGTTGCACATCAGTTCATTGAGCAAACCCGCAGGCTCCGTGCAAGCTCGAGGTCTCGCATGCGATTGTCTTCAGAACAGTTTGATAGCTTGAGTGATTACGCTTGCATTTACAGTGCTGTTCTTGAAGAAGCTAAGACTTTGGCGAGCTTCACCCCTGAGAAGGAAGAGTTGATCTTGAAAGCATTCTTCCAACTGCTCCATGGCCAACATTTCATCTTGTGCTTTCATCTTGTGATTTCATTTGATTTTCTTCATCCTGTGATTTTCTTCATCTTGTGATGTCTTCCTCTTGTGATTCTTATCTGTGATTTGGTTCATCTTGTGATGTCTTCTTCTGATTTCATCCTAACTTGTCTTGTAAGGGATTACAAGACTGACATCGAAGCTTTGCTTTTGGCGAAGCCTCCATCCTTCAAGTTGGCGCACTTGGGGTTATGGGTGGATATGGTAGAAGTTGCTTCAAGTGGAGCACCAGCTGTGCAGGAAACCACTCCAGCAGAACTCATGGAACTTGAAGACCAAGCCCACGCAGCCCGCTTCCGTGAGGTAAGGGCTAAAATCGCGCAAGACATTGCAGCCATGACAACATACAACGCTGGCATGGAAGAGGCAAAGCGCCGTACGCATGTTGTGAACATCATGCATGAACGCAGTCAAATTCAGACTGGCAAACAGTTTCTAGCCTGCACGTCACCATTACTCAAATTCAACTCCGACATCTTGCCATTCTCATTTTATGCTTTGATGTTATGCATCTTGTGTTTCTTTGTCTTGTGTTTCTTCGTATTCAACATCTTGTCATTCTGATATTTGATGTTATGCCTCATTGAGCCTTCTTGTTAGGTTGGCTGAAAACTTCATGGAACGTTCTTGTCGCGTCATTCTGGCCAATGACGCTTTGGCCTTGGATCCCTGCCTGGACTCAGCCATGAAGAATCTGGCATTAAGCAAGAAGGTGCTTACAGTGCTTACTGTAGCCTCCAAACATAGTAGTTTGCATACTCTGTTTGTTGTAATTGTTTTTGTTACTGAATGCTGTTTTCAGGCCAACTGTGAAGACTTGGAGACTGTTCTCTACATTGATGCCACCAAGATGGGAGCACTGAGTCAGAAGGATATCAACATGATTGGGGATTGGGCCGACACAATCCTTCACAGGAATCCTACACGTCTTGGGCTTACTGATGAAATTTCTGCAACTTCAGAGTTAGAACCTTCAACCATATGTCACCTTCTCCAAGGTTCCTGCCTGCTGTTGATCCCTCCCCTTCTTGTTGACTCAGCATCTGGTGGATGCCTTCGTACATCGTTCAGGTGTGGTTGTGGGCTTGTTTTCCTTTCCTTCCTAAAACATGTTTTTGACAGGAAGCTGGAGAACAAGCTTGTGGCTATGAAGGTGGAGCTACGCCAATGCACTCTCAACATGAACGTGGAAGAGTTGCACAAAAACCGGGAAGTGCCAGGGGCTTTTCCAATCCAAATTGGAGTTGTTGATGCCACCTTGCCCCAAAAAGGCACAGCTCATCGCAAAGTTAGGGGTGCACCTGATGTGGAAGCAAGTGTCAATGTGTCCCACGTCTTTGAAAAGAAAGGTTCAGTGTTTTGAAAAAAGAGGGTATTCCCGATCTATGTGTCCCGAAAAAAGAGGGTATTCCCGGCAAAAAAGAGGGTATTCCCGGCATTGCTATATGTATATGTTTTAAGACTATATACTATGTAACTATTGGTATGTTTGCTAGAAAAGAATGTATTTATAGTTATATTGCTATATATGATTTATCTATATATATAACATATATATATATATATGTAAATTTTTGTAAATGTAAATATGTATATATGTAAATATATACATATGCATATTTGTATATATGTAGATAGTAGATATGTAGATATGTATATCAATACATATACATATATATTTATACATATACATATAAAAATATATATATGTATGTATATATATATATATATTATTTATGTATAATAAATGATATATGTATATATGTATATTCATATTTAAATCCAAGGGGAACGTTGGTTGATCTATCCTTCTGCTGTTCTCCCATCTTAGGTTTTGCAGCAGCTCACTGTGGTTGCGGCAATCATTGTCACCTGATATGTTCCCCAAGAGTTTGAATGAAAGAGATTTTGTGGTGCCGGGGCCTGGAAGTGGTGATTCATTGCTTTGCAATGAATCACGGCGTAATCTAACCGACCAACAAGAAACCTCGCAGTGGGTCGGGGGAATCATGGTCCCGAAGCAGCTGCTGACAGCTCTTTTCAGTCACTTGATGTTACCAACAGCCATCAAGAACTTTTTTTTTAAATCAGCAGCTAATAAACCGTCCTTGGTTTTATACAATGTCAATCTGATTCTCTCAGGTGGTGTGAAATCCCATGGAGCTTTTGTGATTCACCCAACGTCCTATGACGGATGCGTTGAGCTTGCTGCAATGCAGCTTGGATATTGGGTTTCTGGATCATCAGTGGTGGAACCACACTGGAAATGCTCCAAAGAGGTCATCAAAAGCCATCTTGTTCAGGCTTGCTTTAGTGTGAGTGTGTTGAAGCCTTCTTTATGAATTGAATAGCATAGACGTCCAAGAAATTGTTGATGTTTTTCTTTCCCAGTAACATCCAAAATCACAAATTCCAAGACTATCGTGAGGCTTGGAAGATGGGCCAGCCACCAATGCATGAAGCAACCCCTCGCTACAAGAAGGAGGCGGCCAAGGAGGATTTGCCAAAGACTTCGACCCCGCCAACTTTGAAACTGTGTCAGATTGTGGAAAACAAACTGATCATCCCAAAAGATATTCGAGCACAGTACATATCATGTCCGATCTTTTCACCTGAGTGGCGTGAACTTCTGACTGCTTTTGACAAGAGTTGGTCTCATCCTGTGGGTGAAAAGGTTGCTACTGAAAGCCCTATCAAAAAGGATACCTCTTGTCATAGTCCAAACCCCTCGAACCAGAGTGTTTCTAACACCACTGAAGTGAAGAAGGAAGAGTCTGCTTTTGATTGGTCGGCTGTGTTCCCTGGCGAAACGGAGTCTGTTGAAGAGTTGAAGAAAAAGTTTGGAGATCAACTCACTGAATTGGCGGGTTCCTCTGGCTTGACTTTCTGCATGGTCCCTGGACCAATGTTGTTTCTCACTGCTCCCAAAGATCCAGTGCATTTGGGCTATGACCAGCCATTGATCACCCATGGTGCTGGTGCCTGGGTGTTGGGTGAAAAGGCAAAGAAGTTTGTGCAACACAATCCTGGCAAAGGTTTCCCTTGCTCGTGGACTTCGGATGATGTTCCTGTGGTTCTGGAGGAGAGATCCCTCAATTCCACATATCCCATTTTACCCGATCTTCCAAAAGATCTTCAATAAACCCTCATCTTCCTTCCTTCCTTCCTTCCTTCATTCATTCCTTCCTTCCTTCATTCATGCATTCATGCATTCATACATACATACATACATACATACATACATACGTATGAAGGTATGTAGGCATGTAGGTATGTGCATACAGACAGACAGACAGACAGACAGACAGACAGACAGACAGATAGACAGACATACATACATACATACATAAATACATACATACATACATACATACATGCATACATACATACATACATACATACATACATACAAGCATAAAAACACACATTGATTTGCAAGCCAATAAACTTGGAAATAAAGTTGAAACACAAATGTATTTATAGATTCTTTAGATATAGTTACATGCAAATAGAATTTATATATGTTGCAAAACAAATGAAATGACTTATTACACATATTCACGATGTAACATATTAAAATATATTTATCTTATATTTGCATATCGATATATCAATAGTTTATTTAATTATATTTTTGTATCTGCTAAAGAAGTACATTTATGAATTCAAATAGTTATATATGTTTGAAGTGTGTACAGGTGGATTTCAACCCTTCATCTTTCTTTCTGCTAGGAGGATTCTGGAGACACTGCTGTGATGACACTTCGCAGTGCACTCCACATGATTGAAGCTTCTGGCATGGTGGAGTATACTTTAGGGGGCCACTGCTGTCAACGTCCTGCTGCTGTTCAGCAGGGCAAAGAGGACGACAAATTTGAGGTGACACCGGAGGATGCCAACCCATTGGTTTGGAGGGCCAATGTGATCCCAACCAAACAACTCAAAGTGGCAAACCTTGCTTCCCAATTCGCCTGTTCACAGTTGGAAGCAAGTCCTTTGGTTTGCGTGTTTTGGCTAGAAATGAGTCAGACCATTTCAAAATGATGTCCTTTTGAATTTGTGCAAATGTCATCAAGATCTCAACAAGATTTTGTCATGCTGTGTTGAGGTATGGAGGCTCCGAAAGTATCAAACCGAAATATGTGTTGCAGCGGCTAAGCCTCTTTGGTACCTTCCAGCTCCACTTTCTGTGAAGAGTGGTTGCTGCAAGCGGGTGGTGTGAAACCCCACTGTGAAATCTTGGCGCTTTTGTTTGGATCACTATCCGTAGTGATATTTGGTTTGTAGCTTGTGTGACTGTTGTGTCTTGATTGACACGTGGATCCTACCAAGTGATCTCGCACATGATCTGGTGGGCCTGGGTATGTTTGGAAAAAGTACAGTTGCTGGTTAATCAACAAGCTTTCCCGCAATGAACTGTGCTTTCAAAGCATGCTTGAATTTGCATTGACCACTGCATTTGAATTCATCATGTTTGAAAAAGTCTTTGAACAAACCAGAACTTTTTGGCCCTGGCAAGTTGTTCTCAGTAGTTTTTCCTGATGGTGAGTGTTTTCGATTCACAAATCGTAGTTGACGATGATGTCATGGAGTATGAAGCTGCACCTCCGAAGCCGTGGTCTTCAGAGTCTGCAGTTACTGCTGCACAGCACACCAGGAATTTCAGTGTTATCCATGATGTGGAGCGACCATCCAGCGTCTTAACAGTTACACACCAGAAAGCCAATCTTGCTGAGCCTGTTGGGTCCATTACCTGAATCTTTATCACTAAGTTTTCTGATGTGTTTTTAATTAACTCGGTTCCACTAAATGATTTTTTATATCCAATGTTAAGACCAGTTTTGATTCACCCTGCTGCAGGTTGGCAGCAACTGGCTTTACAACACCTCCTCGAGAGGGTTTGCCTGCGTGGCCTTTTGAGCCTGAGGTACCTGAGTTTCCTGAGCCTGAGGTACCTGAGCCTGAGGTACCTAAGGTATCTAAGTCACCTTTGTCAGAAGAAGAAACAAAAGAAGAACAAGAAGAAACGGTAGAAGAAAAAACGGAAGAACCTGAACGCTCCGAACAGGAACGTCTTGCTGCTTTTTTGAAATCTGAAGAACAGAAAGAACGAAAGCGGGCCAACAGCCGTGCATGGCATCAAAAATGGGAATCGAAAGGGGTGCCCAAAAAACCTAGGGTTGATGAACCTGGTGTTGAAGCTGCAGCCTCAACAGAATCTGTTGCTGTTGCTACTTTCAAAACTCTTGGCGAAGCAAGGGATCATTTTGTTAAGCAGTGGATTGCCGAATCTGATTTGCCCAAGAGTAATGAAAGGCGCAATCTGGCCTGTCAGGCTTGGATGGCCAGTGAAATGAGGGCCAATTTTATTGCTGGCCGGGATGGTATCCAAAAGTGATTGAACTGTTTGTCTGTTTGGTTTTGTTTGTCTGCATTCCTGAAGTTTTTTCCTCATTTTTGTTTTCAGGAATCATCTCGCAGGAGGGGCAGTTGCAATAACATGCTTTGATTTGGTGTGTGATCACGCCAATTTTGGTGTATTGCGGAAACAAATGGAGTGTTTCCACGCTTGGGTCAAAAATCTGAACATGATGTGCCGGAAAAGGAAAACTGTGCAGCCAATAAAGTTCTTGGCTACTGGAACTGTTTTTTGTTTTCAAAAGGCAACTGTTTTTTTTGCGCCTTTGTTTCCAAGGCCTGACTTTGATGATACGCCCAACCAGCAAACATTCGAGCCACTGTGTTCTCTCCTCAGGTATGTGTTTGGGACAGGTACCAATTCATTTGTGATATCTCACTCTGAATTTCCAATCTGCAAAGGGCTCCCCAATGAGTGTTCAGATTGAATGTTGATTTTCAGATGCTGGTACATTCTTGGATGTGTGCCCCCTTTGTTTTGGAACAACTTTAGGGATTTGTGCTGTTCGTTCCAAAATTTGAGGTGGCTACCAGCAGAGGTGCAACGTCAGGGATCACTTCAAAAGGTCCAGGTCCGCACTGGATTTTCTAAACCTTTAAAATGAATTTGGAATACCAGTGGAGACAGTGGATATTTACAATGAAGACCTTCTTGGATGAATAGTTTCTTGGGCCAATCCTAAATCAAAATCCTGAAGATCTTGGGCCAATCCTAGATCAAAATTCTGAAATTCTTGAGCCTCCTAAATCAAAGTCGTGAAAATCTTGAGCGAATCCTAACTTGAGCCAATCCTAACTTGAGCCAATCCTAACTTGGGCCAATCCTAACTTGAGCCAATCCTAATTTGAGGATTTCCGGAATTGTTCTTTACCTGAGATCCTCTTGAAGGAATCATACATATATTGTACATACTGCGTATATACATGTAAATACAATATTCGGGTATATGTTATTTGCATATACATGCTCTTGGACCATTGCTAGGCAAAAAATTGAAAAAAGGGATATCAAAACACACAACTTTGGTTGCCAGCTCATTCATGTTCTTGGACCATTGCTAGGCAATTGAAAAGAGGATATCAAAACACACAACTTTGATTTGCCAGCTCACTTTTTTGTTATTGTTTTGTGACTTGGTTATTACAGCACAGCTCTCATAGTGATTCTTTGCCTTGGCAATGCTTGCACCCACAAGAGGGCAGCATCCACAAGGCAATGGGATTTTTGTGGTGTAAATTTGATTGGCAACAGGGTTTAAAAACAAACTCTTGGCAGGGGGACTTCAAACAAGAATATGGTGGGTGGGTGGGGTTGATGGCTCTGTGTTGGTAACAGCAGCTTCAAAGATGATCTGGAAAAAAAGGTGGGTGGCCTGGATTGCTGTTGGCAACAACTTGGGGGGCACAAAGAATTGGGTGACATCCTGTAGCTTTAAGCCATGTAGCTGGGTAAGGCATTGAATTGCAAAGTGTAAGACAAAATTGTTTGGAACCAAAAAGAACCAAATTGGAACCAAATACCATTAATACAACTTGGCTTTCATATGTGACGCAGATCATCGATGACATTCATTTTGCGTGGCAGGCGCAATATTTGGTGAGGTTGGAGGGAGACTTTACTGGCTCCACGCATTGGAAATGAGCTTTCATATGTGACGGAGATCATTGATGACATTCATTCTGCGTGGCAGGCGCAGTATTTGGTGAAGTTGGACGGTGACTCTTGTTGCGCCGCGCAGTACAGAGTAGCACTGGCGTAGTACTGGCGTAGTACTTTGTAGTACACAGTAGTACTTTGTAGTACAGAGTAGTACTTTGCAGTACAGAGTAGTACAAGAGTACTACTTTGTAGTACAGAGTAGTACCGGAGTAGTACTTTGTAGTACAGAGTCGTACTGGCGTAGTACTTTGTTGTACAGAGTAGTGCTTTGTAGTACAGAGTAGTACAGAGTAGTACCGGAGTAGTATCTTCTTCAATTCACTCATCGATCTATCTCATTCGATCCGGTGATGATCGGACTTCTTCTTCCATTCTTCCACGGTGGGATCTCTTGTTCCATCGTTGCAAAGACAGAGGACAACTGAAATCATGAGCCCCAAGAACGGTGACATTTAATTTGCGACCAGCAGGAACTATAGATAGTTACGTGTAAAGACCTTCGTAGTATATTATATTTACGTAGCACATACGTACGTGTATATACGTGTATTTCGTCTATATCTCTTCTTCAATTCACTCATCGATCTATCTCATTCGATCCGGTCATGATCGGATTTCTTCTTCCATTCTTCCACGGTGGGATCTCTTGTTCCATCGTTGCAAAGAAAGAGGAGAATTGAAGAGTTGCGCGGAAAGAACGGAGATATATTCCAACAGGACAAAGTGAAGAAAAAATACAACACATTGTGATTGAAATGAGTTTCGTGCGTGCGCTGCTACGAGCCACGCATTTCAGTTCGGCAGTGCGCTGCTATGAGCCACTGCGATCTGAATTTCAGTTCGGCAGTGCGCTGCTATGAGCCACTGTGATCTGAATATTGAAATGACAGGTCTTGCTGGCTTGTTTGGCATGTTTACCAAAAACACTGCACTCTGTGCATTTGCTACTGCACTGAGAATCAGACATTTTGCACTAGCTCCAAAAGCATTTCCGAGCAACAGTACTGAGAGAGAGACATGTTGCAAGTTTGCATGCATTAGCATTTG
>DF244591.1:6757-18014 GCA_000507305.1 Breviolum minutum Mf 1.05b.01 | reverse complement strand
TTAATCCATGCTTCAGGTAAACATGTAGAGTTCTTACATGGACTACATACTTAGTTTTATAATGTAAGTTCAATATCAACATATTTGTTGTCTCATCTTTAGTTTATATGTTTCTACGTGCTTCACTGACAACATATTAGATTTAACTTTCATGACTTCAGGTGCAAAAGGATAATCGGCATGTAAATCTTGTAGTTCTTTTGGATATTCGAAATCAACTTCTACGATGATATAACCAGTTCTTCCACTATTATCGTTGATTATGTAATTTAATTTATTGTTATCTTATCATCCCATATTAGGTTTCTGTCAGAGTTTCGATTTGCACATGCCTCCAGATTTAAATTGTGAGTGAAACTTTTATTTGAAGGCAAGAAATACTTTGGAATACTGTTCTTTTGGGGCAGTCTAGGATATTTTCGTTCATTCCGAATGGTCCAGGATTTTGTCCATCAACAGGACTTAGGTTGCTCCGAATTCCGGTTTTAAATTTCTTAGACGCGATGTCACATGTCATTTTCTGCTAGGAAGGAGTTGGTAACATTATCCGCAATTATATGACTTTGATTTGGCAAAATTATTCCAGGTACAGTCGTGCCATCTGAAACTAAGACATGCAAATCATTATGGCAATGGATCATGACACTAGTGCAAACGAACATGACTATGTTTAAATGTGGTTGACCTGAAGGCGCCACTGTTATGAACAAGTAGTTCATTGTTTCTAGGTGTTCAGATTGGCGTTTTATCTTCTTTTGACTCTCTGACATAAGAGATGCTGCTTGTATCTGCATCTGGTCTTCCCAATCTGATTTTCTTGGGTGTCGGGCATTGTGTCTGCAAAAAAGCCTGCCTCAGCCAGAACAAGTTGACTGAAACTCCGCACACAGCCACCCAATTCAAATGAACTATATATATAGTCAAAGATTGGTGCATGTGTCCAAAATACTCCAGAACACTAATTCAGTTTACAGTAATACATGATCTACAGCAAAGCATTCTTGTACTAGTAGGTGCAGTTTAGAATTGCAGTTCTAACATATTTGAAATCTTGCTATCAAGAATTATAGAAACATGATAGAAACATGTAAAAACATCTTTGATTTGATGGATATCAATATCGCTAAAGTCTTGGATATTCTTGGATTTTGCTCGCGTGCGTCACCTCAACACAACCATCTTGCAACCCCGAGTAAAGCTTGCCAGGATCCCTTGCCACGTCACAACCGTGCTTCAAGAACATGGCCCGATCAAAGGAGTAGTTCTGAAAAACCTGGAAGTTGCGGACTCCGCGATTCTATATAATTTTGCAAAGATTGCAAATCCCGGAAAGTCAATTCCACTTTCATTTCAGATTCTCCGATGAGTAGATGAAGTGAAACTCATGCTTTGCCTTCACCTAGTTTCACCAAAAAGCTGAGGTAGCAGATCCTGAATCCATTCAATCTGGGAGCGACTAGTAAATGGATCGTTGCCAGTGTAATCTTACGCACTCTCATGAATAAATCTGAAAGCTTTCATATTTTGTAAAGGTTTCATAATATTATACTGATAATACGAATGCTAATAAAAATTATGAATCATGAATCATAATGAATCTATGATGACATTCCAGCAAGGCAGAATTACCACAAGGATCCACAAATCTTGTCAGTGCATGCATATTGTCGGGCTCAACGCTCAGGCCACCAGGCTTTTGGAATCTCCGGATCCTCCAAATACCTCGGTTTTCCACGTCAAATCATGATACCTCCCGGCTGTGAACAAAAAAATATCGGTACAAGGGCCGTGAATGCAAAAATAACTTATCTGATGAACGCCTTTTTTGGTCAAAAGTTGCGCTTTTGTAATGCAGCTTGGAAACCTCTTGAAGTGTTCAACTAATCCTCGCACCTGCCCATCCTTGTAGCTTACAAGTGAGATCATGTGTGTGTGGTCTTGGATGTTGAAGAGTGGGAAACCTTGAAACATAATCTGTTTCTGTAATCTATTATAGCTGATAAATCCACGTCATAAATTGATACATGAATATGAAAATATAACCTGGGATCAATCTTCGATCCAAGTGAGTTTCTAGTCCTCATCCAGGTTGTCGATGAAGAGCCTCGGGCCATTGCCGAAGTCCACATCGGCACCGCAATAGATGGACCAGCAAATAATCTGCGGGCGCAAGTAATCCAGTACAGTCTCGAACCGCATTGTCTTGCAAGGAAGGGATCTGTACACGTTTTCCTTATACAAATACTTGAGTGTGTAACTGGGTGAAATCAAGTTCATTGTGGACTGCAGAAAAGAGGTGTTCAAATCTGGACCTAGAAGTTTCTTCGCAACAAGCTCACAAGAAAGCTGAAAATGCTTTGCGCAAATAATCAAATATCAAAATCAACGGAGTTTTTGTTTACTTTTTTTCGATTCCTTCAAAAGCGACTTGGACGTATTCCCTCGCTTTATGCCCTTGCGCCTCACCATGCAAAAGCGGGCTGAGATCTGGATTCCAGCCACGTACCTGGCACAATACTTCTTTTGGAATAGGTTTGCTGGACTGTCATATTGAATTGATTTGAATGTGTATCATTTTGTCATATTTTGTCATACTAGTATGTTATCACACCCATAAATACGCTTTTTGACACCTTAAGATTAAAACATTTTACAACAATCAACTCTTGTTGTATTGAAACGAAAAATTGAACAAATCCCTTCAAGGTTTTTTGAAAAATCGAGCCATCGTCTTTCCACAGCTCCCTTGCCTCAGTATCAATAGCGTGCACAGAGTCCTTGATGTTCAACAACTGTTCCATGACTTTGTCAGCCTCCTTAGTGATTCGGTGGAACCCTTGAGATAAACCAACATAGGAGAGGTTGTGAGGGATGATCAAAGAATGGAAACTTCTATAGAGTGATAATATTTGAGGCGTCATGTCTGGATGACAGCTAGAATTTGGACAGGAAGTGGTATCAAGACGCCACGATATCTCAGGAGCAAAAATCCTCCAAGACAACAACCCCTCTACAAACATGTCCGCCTCCGCGGAAGTGACGATGGTGGTGTCAGGCACATTCCATGCTGAGAGGCGCTTGACCTCTCATAACAAAAGCTCGGCACATGACAAGCTTGACGTGTCTCGTCTTTCAAGTTTCTGTCAGAGGGACAAACGAGTTGTGACACATGTATGAACAGAATATTTTGGGGGTATCCCATCTTGCATCTTGCAAGGAACTTTTTCCAGTCCCTACCGATCTTCCAAACTTGCCAGGGCACTTCCAAACATCTTGTTTATATAGCAGGATCATCCGAACTCCGACACTCTTGCTTCAATCACACACACACACACACACACCAACATGTGCGCAACATCTGCGTAACCATGGTCATGTGCATCGCATCGTTGGCTCAGAGCCGCCCAACAACGTTATCTTTGCATATCATGATCCCGCAACCAATTCACTTGGTGAAAACTTGTGAAAATCACGGTATATCACAAACCAAATGCAAACATATATCACATTCTCACATTCTATAATATCATTGTATCATGCTCTACAAATGATTCAAACCAATGACATGCAGTGATATCATTCAAAAACCGAGGGAGAAAGTCCAATTTTGGAGACATCGCTATCAGCAACCCTCCGACAAACTGAGGTCTGCGCTGCCTCTGATGCTTCCTACGATGTTTTGACATGAATTTCCACTTAAGGCTTTGGGGTTTTACATTGTTTAGTAAATTTACTCTTTGTGTTGTTAAAATGGCACTGGGTTGGGAGGGGTCATCCCTGGTCGAAACTTTGATCTTCTAAATCACTTCCATCGCCTTACAGCAGAAATCACAATGTGGACTCCATCAATTCATAACCCAAAGACATCCAAGTATCCGAGTCTATCGAGTCTTATTTGTCTATCATTCAACTTCCATACAAGAAATGACACAGTCAGCATCTTATTTCCTCAAAACTTCTCCAAATCTCCCCTGTTCTGGGCCTCTGTTGATGCATCACCAGGACTTGGGCTCTAGACTTTCTCTGCCTAAGGCCTTGGTCGGAAAGGATTTACAGTAGATCTCATGATTTCTACCTCTGCTGATGGTCTCTCTTGCGAAACCGACCTGTTATTTTTTTTCAAGCTCAACTTCACATATCATTTAAGTATTCACATACTCTGCAGTATTTGGATCAGCTAAATCTGCTGGCTATGAAAACAACTGCTCCAATGCAATCGGGTTTCCACTAAACTAAGCATCTGGCAAGCGACGCTCAGTGCACCGCAGGCAAGACTCCTCAACCCACGCGCCGCAGATTGCTTGTGAAGGTGGCTACGTCGCAGGCTCTTGGTGCTGCGGAAAGCATGCTGCCGCTGGCCCTGGCCACTAAAGTTGAAAAAAAGTACTACAAACACATTGAAAAAAAAACACGCTTGAAAGGAGGACGCACAAAGGTCAGAATATAAATCTTGGGCCATCCTAGCTCAAAACCCACCAAAAAAGGGAAACAGGCTAGGGGATAAAGATGGATGAAGAGAATTTGAAGCTAGGATCTCCAACGGATGCATAAATCAGAAAATGAACTGAACCAAAATGCTTCCCAGTGCTACTGTCTATCAATGTCTATCAGTCTAGATATCATGTTGTGTGATATTTGTACACCGCAAGAAGTCTATAGAAAAATGTATGTTGAACGGGACACATATAGGTAACCAATGGTAACCAGGTAGACAAATGACAAATAAACGCTGCAGCTGCAGCGTTAACATCTTCTTCTGATCGCGACTCCCCCACCTGTGGTGTACAGGGTCGACGGTCCATGCAGTGAAGTTCTCGAAGTAACTGCTTCCATGAATCCAAGAAGTTCGGAGACAAGCGGAAAAAATAACTGCAAGTTTCTGAACAAAATGAAACAAGTGTCAGCATTACCTACCACTACGAAAGTGTCCGCTTCGCTTTGGAAGGACCAACTCAAACGAAAGTTGTTTGATTGCACTTCGGCAGTCGGGCATGGTGATTTCTAGCTCTAACGTGTTTGTATTATGACGGTATAGTTGTAGAGTTGTGCAGAAGCTTTGGCAAATGATTGTTCACCAGTATTTCCTTGTTTTTTCTGATATGTTTGAAACGTTGCGAACGGATTTTGAACAAAGGAATGCAAAATGCCAAGCATAAGCTAAACCCAAATGTTTTGACAAAACACAGGAGTCGCAAACGCCATTCCTAACATTCCTACCAGTACAAGACCCAACTGCTTTGCCATCCGCTATATTTCCAGTTCATCCTTAAACCTTCATCCATAGTTGATGGGACAACATTCAACCATTCACCAATCTTGGCGCAAATGTCCACAAGGTTTTGGGATTTTTGTGGGTTTCCCATCCTATCACCCTGCACAGATCTCAGAGGACAGTCATGAACCATAATATTGAAACAGGTTGCCATAACATTTGTTGAATGGTTGCCAAAGGAAACAAGTTTTCTGGATGACCTGCAAAAGTGCACATGGGCTCAGAAATCTGTGATGAAATCAAGGTCTTTCATTGCTTCCAAGCACAGGCTGCAAGCACGAGCTCTATTTTAATGCCAGCTGTCAAACCCAAACTGGCAATGGTATGTGACAATATGTAACAAATCTGCAATTTGAATTTTAAGGTAAATCGAAAGAAAGCTGTTGTTGTTTCTAGCTATGGCAAAATGCAATGAAAAAATGAGGAACATGTGAAAAGAACAATTCTAATGAACTGGATCTGTGATATGTCTTTGCAAAAAAACCTCTGGAGCTGAAGTCCCACGGTCAGGTGGGGGTTCTAAGCATGCAAATAAGAGGTGTCTCTGAAAAAGCCATGAGTCGGAGGCCAAACATAACTGATATGATGACAGTGCGTCCCAAGCTTCCGCTTTTCATCTGACAAACCTCAACGAATTAATTTATGGTGGCATCATTTGATTGCCCAGGTTTTGGTCTGCTTTCACAGCTCTCTTGCCTCGTAGCCTCGGCAGGGCCATCAAAATCTGAGAGGTCTTTTCCAATCAAACCAAGGATCGTTTGGGTTCCAGGTATATATATGATGTATGATTGTATGTGTGAATGATGTAAATATTACAGTAATATAGTGGCCAAAATTCACATACACCCTTGAAGATGAACATGGAACCTACAAATCACAAAAAAACTTGGCAGAGTGAGGCAAGAACCGCATGGAAAAAGCATGGAAAAAGCTTGATTTCATTGACTTCCATGAGGCCACCCCCAAAACAAATCAAAAGAAACCCGGCATCCTTTCAAAACCCAAGGTACAAGCCCAATCAGCGAACGAACCCTCGCAGATTACCGCTCCATTGAGGACTTTCAAAAGAAGAAAGATACAAACAAAGACTTCATCAAACGTCCGAACGTCCAAGCAGTCCTCGGCAAGTGGAACACATGTGCTTCAGAAAGTCCGTAGGGTCCATGGGGTCCATGGGGTCATCTATTCTGAAGGCTTGATGGGATCTTTGTTCAACAAATCTTTGTATATCTCTTGGGTCTCTTAAAGAAAGTTCGGAACCTGCCATACATGCCTATATGTCATCGGCGAGTGAGGAAAAATAAGTTGGAAGTTGCACATGCCAATTCACACCACATCTATATAATTGATATGCATGGCACCTTCGAACTTTGCCTACGTGCCAAGAGATTGGGTCTTTATGTTATGCAGCAGAGCGTAGAGCCAGATCGCCATTCTTGAGGTCGCGGCAGTACATGTATTATAGTTTCCATTGAGAGAAGAAACAATTTCTGTACTAAAAAAAAACGAGAACAAACACTTCAACATCCTTCAACACATTCCTTAAATCCATACACTGTCATACTCATTATTCCCATTCCAGAAGGTCCCATCCCAACATTACACCGGCCACGTCACGTGTGACGCTCCACGATCTCCACAAAGTCATGGGTGGCCAAAGTGAGCGTCACCTCCTTCCAAGTGAGCAATGAAAAAACAATCTGGTTGTTTAGTATATCGGCGTGATTGTACTACCCAGCTACAAAGGGATCAAAATAAACCACTACATGGATTCCTACTAGCCAGCATGTTGCAGTTGTTGAGGTTATTGCGGTTGCGGTTCGTGTTGTTGCTGCTGTTGTTGCTGTTGCGGTTGGTGCTGCTGTGGCTGCTGTGTTTTTTTTTTTTGGATATCCCATAGGGGTACGTTGGGATCGGGGTGCATCCAACTATTTCCCTGATAAACAGCGTTTCGAAAAAACAAAAATCTATGGAAAAACAAAAAAATATATAGCCGCTATATCATTAAATAGAAACACATGATTCCAGTTTGCCATGCTAAGTACAGTAATAAATGAAATACTATTGAAGACGTTGGTGATGTAGTTGTGTTATATGTATTTCGGAATGGGAGGTTGATGTGCGAAGTTAATGACAAAATGAGTTATGAGAAGTTCAAGGTCTCTCAAACCATCCTACCGAAGCGGGGAATCATGAGAAAGACACAAACATGTACTGTGATGTTGTCCGGAGGGGACCATTAGAAACCTTGTTTAACTACTGTAGAGGCCCCAAATTTCAGCAATCATCAATAGAGAACCGTAGTAAAACTACCATCTCTAGCAGTAGCATCTGTTCTGTGGGGCATTTCCATCCCATCTCGAAGATTCAGATTGAGACATGCCCTCCCTTCCTTCCCCAAACCTGTCATGCCATCATGCCCCATCTCTCCCCACATCCTTTTCAGGTGAAGCTACATCACGGAAGACGCCGCGGGTGCCGGTGCAACCGCTGGTTGGTTCACTGCAACATGGCTGGGTTCGCGATGCTCATCTCCGTTGGAATCCACAATCCAAGAAGGAACCCAACCTGGAGGTGAACCTTAGTGTTTGCGATGATAGCCGTGGCGCAGCCCACCAAAAATGGCTACGAGGTAGGTCCCAAGTGGATCTATGGGAAGAAAGTTCCACATGGTGATTTTTGTTGGGCTTTCTAGTACCAACGTACCAATAGGGAAAGAAAAAACGTGGTGCATTGTTACAAAGAAATCCCGTCCGAGCCGCCAAGACTGGCTAAAATCCAATCGAAAGAATCGAAAGCAACGTTCACAAATACAAACAATGGCTTAGACACACCCCCACAACTAAAACTGAGCAAATAAAAGATGCATTTTGCTAGTACCTTCCCGTACTGTCAGTACAAGCATTACCCATCAAACATCCTCTCCTTAATTCAATGCAAAGCATATTAAAGCATGATGTTTGCCAATTCAACCCTCCTTCCCCCAAGAAATCACAAACACCTAACAACAAATCACCAAGAAACTGCCGGAATGATTCTTGGCATAACTCCACCCTGAAGGGTCAGTTGCCAGCACTTCAATCATATCTCCCTGTCTCACTGGTACCATGGTTGGCCGTGTCGCTTCGAAATCTCCCACGGCAAATCCTGATGCATTTGAAAAGCCGTTGTTGTTGCTGCTATTTCTGGTTAATATCATTGTGTTTGCTCAAAATAAGGGAACCCTCCCAATCACTGTTAAATTCTGATACCATAAAATCCCTTAATCTTTTTTTGGCGTTCTTGTTTGTGTGTTTTATGTATGGAAGGACTAAGAATTCCTATATGCACTTCGAATTTCTGTTTGAACTCGAATAGTCATGTAGATCCAGACTTTCAGCAAGCTAAGCTCTGCAAAATTTGCATCTGAATCCAAGAACATCTAAGCTTACCAAACTAACTTCCTGGAACAGACCTGAAATTCAATGTTTCTCCAATTGTTTTGGGGGAAATCATTTTATGGAGCTCCAGGCCTAACATGTTTGGATTTGTTCGCCTTAATGCTACCTCTCCCGAAACGGTGGCCGCATGTATGCAAGCAAAAATATGACATGTTTGGCCAAAAAGATCCGGGAGATGATCAAAAAGGGCACTTTTTCCGAGGGTACATTTCCACTCACAAGAATCAGGAGGATCAAACACTTCACATCTTTAATGTATATATAATCACTCTGCAAATATAAGATAAATATAAGGACGTGTTATTTTGGGCAAACACAATTTAACAAAAATACTCCGCTTTGGAAACTTCGAAGTCTCTACGACCCCAGCTGCAGTCCTACGTGGGTATCGGAGGAAGCTGCGGGATAGCCACTGACCGCCGGAGATTGATGCCTTTGATAACGGAGCAGCCAAAGCTGAAAGGTAGATGTATAACCAAATGGTATGAGGAACAACAGGAACAACCCTACTACAGGAAATATGTTCTATACTACAATAGACAAATACAGTAAATGAAGTATAAAATGCAAAATTAGAAACCTTGTTTCCAAGAATTCAACCTGTTCGACAACAAATTCCCTTCATTCTCTGGCGGTTTCGCATGTTGATTTCCCCGAGGGTTTCCTCAACAATTGCGGATGTTTCGGACTGCCGAACGAACCACTTCGGAATTTGCAGTGGACAATGGTACATCCTCCACACCAGCAGTTTTGCTTTCGTCTGCATGGACCATGCCGTTATTCCACATAGGGGACTCCGGAGGGGACCACTAGAAACCCTGTTAGATTAGGTGCTAGAGGCCCCAAATTTCAGCAGACATGAATAGAGAATCGTAGTAAAACTAGCATCTCATGCCGTCGTGCCCCATCTCTCCCCACATCCTTTTCGGGTGGAGCTACATCATGGGAGACGCCACGGGTGCCGGTGCAACCGCTGGCTGAGGTTCATGGGAATGCTCATCTCGGAGGGAATCCACAATCGAAGAAGGAACCCAACCTGGAGGTGAACCTCAGTGTTTGCGATGATAGCCGTGGCACAGCCCTCACAATGGCTACGAGCTAAGTCCCCAAGTGGATCTATGCAAGCTATAGGAAGAAAACGCCACATGGTGATTTTTTTGGGTTTTCTAGCACCAGCGGACCAAAGGGGGAAAAAAACGTGGTGCATGTTTTTCTTCTTTTCTCCTGGAGAAAAAGAGACAAAAAGACATGTTTTTTGTACAAAAATGTGGTTTGGTTACGTTGTTTCTTTTAAAGGAAAAAAACTCCTGGTTTCAATGTTGGGACAGGTGCAACCACTAGAAATCTGTGTTTTTTTGTAGGTGCATCAATAAAAACATCCCCACCATTTGGCCACCGAAATGGTGCCATTTCTGGATGCATGTGTTCGTCATGTTTAACTTCTGCATTCAAACAATAGAGACCTTAAGTTTGGTTGCAACAGAAACGACCTACGTATTCTCAAGCAGTTGCATTGTTACAAAGAAATCCCATCCGAGCCGCCACGAATGGCTAAAATCCAATCGAAAGAATCGAAAGCAACATTCACGAATACAAACAATGGCTTAGACACACCCCCACAGCTAAAACTGAGCAAATAAAAGATGCATTTTGCTAGTACCATCACGTACTGTCAGTACAAGCATTACCCATCAAACATCCCTTGCTTAATTCAATCTTCTTGAAGCATGATGTTTGCCAATTCAACCCTCCCCCCCAAAAAAACACAAACACCTAACAACAAATCACCAAGAAACTGCGGGAAAGATTCTTGGCATAACTCCACCCTGTATGGTGAGTTTCCAGCACTTCAATTCGGTCGCCCTGTCTCACTGGTGCCAACCATGGGGCTTCGAAATTTTCAATGGCGACTCCTGATGCTTTGAAAAGCCGTTGTTTTTGTCGCTGTTCTTGTTTTTATTTTGGTTCATATGATTGTGTTTGCCAAAAGCGACACGTCGATATGTTAGCAGTGAGATATATATCTAATAGATGTGAAGTGTTTGATCCTCGAGTGGAAATTTACCCCCGTCAAGTGCCCGGCATCATGGCTCTGGTGTTTTTGGCCAAACATGTCATATTTTTGCTTGCATACGGCCACCATTTCGGGAGAGGTACATCCAAAAATGTTAGGCCTTCATCTCCACAAAATGATTTCCCCCAAAACAATTGGAGAAACATTGAATTTCAGGTCAGACTATTCGAGCTCAAACAAAAATTCAAGGTGTATACAGGAATTCTTAGGTCCCTCCAAACATAAAACACACAAACAAAAACATAAAAAAAAACAAGGGATTTTATGGCACCCATTGGGAAGGTTCCCTACTAAAGTCATTACCTTACACTCCTTACAACTAACAGTTCGCCCCTAAAAACAAACCTTCCTAAAAAGGAAACCTTCCAACCATCCATTTTCAGGGGTAAACTCGCCGTTTGTGCACAACTTCACCAAAAAAACCCTCCGCTTTGGAACTTCCCGAGTCTCTACGACCCCAGCAGTCCTACG
>DF244590.1:0-25362 GCA_000507305.1 Breviolum minutum Mf 1.05b.01 | reverse complement strand
GTTTGGGTGGGTTGGTTGGTTCGTTGGTTACTTTGCTTGCTGTCGTTAGGTGTTGCAAAAACGGCACCAAAAACACAACGAGCCTCTCAGGTTGGGATGACATGACTTGGGGATGGAGGGAGGATGTCACCAAAAACTATCCATCCATCCATCCACGGACTTTTTGGAGTTACCACTCCCCCTGAAAACTAACATGACTCAATGGAACAAAAATCCACCATGAATGATCAACCGATGTATTTTTTTGTACTTGAAATTTTGGGGGATTTTCCAGCATGTCATGTTAGTGAACTCGGGGGGTAGATATTTATTTGCATATATTCATATTTTCCCTGGCCACCATAGGCCATTGCCTTTCCATCCATTTTTGTTTGCCACAAGGGCCAGTTCAAAGGGTCAGTTTTTGTTGACCCATTTTTGCAGGGGAGACAAGAAATATTCCCGGAAAAATGAAGTCATTGGAGTGTGTCTCAAAAATCGAGGGTCTCAAAATGGGAATTTTAATATGAAGATGTTAGGATCTTAACCGGCTCTCGATTTTGAGTCTTCACATTCTAGTGGGAAGCTACTGGGGTTTCAGGTCATTGACTTCTTTGAAACAGAGCCAAGTCTCGATCTTTCAAACCCAGATGTTTTAGACTTAAGTTGAAATCATATGCTGTTGATGGTTTAGAAATCCGTTGCGATCATCAGCTAGGACTTATAAAACCCTGTACTGCAAATGCTGGGATGTACTACATATTACATATGAACTGGTTCAGGATTTCTGAACCATAACGACAAGTTCTGTTGAGTTTTCGGTTTCCTTTTTCCTTTTTTGCTTCAAAAAACATGGGCACACTCAATTCTGTGGGAAGATGATGGCAGTTGGTGGATTCAACGTTTTGCACCTATGATGTGAGCCCTCCAAATGGTGGTGAAGACCAGACAAAAAATATCCTCCCAAAGATCACTTGACATTTCAGGAAATTGGAGTTTGGTGAAATAAGATCAAAACCAATCCAAACTCACCTGTATAGAAAATTGAGATGAAAAAATCCTACCTTGTTTTGGTTTTCATACATACTGAATTTGTTAACTACAATTATGGTCATTCTGGGAATCTTCATCAAGATTTATCCAGGAAGGAGATTCAACCAAACCCATCATTTAGGAATAATAGAGCTGAAGGTTCAACCAAAATCCTGCTGGGAATCCCTGACAGTTAAGGATCCCCAAAGTTGCCAAGAAGTGGTTTCTTAAAGCATTAAAATCGATGGCTAGTTGCAAGGGTAGGAGTTCAGGAGGGGGCTATCAGAAAACCACTACGTGGGAATTGCACACCATCTACGTGTTGCAACGACGGGTTGCAATCTTCCATTGCCCTCTAGTTGGGAATTTCCCAAAATTTCGAGATACTCAACCATCAGCCATCAACCATTTCTTCACAATTGGCAAATTGAACCCTTGTAAAAAAAATGCAACAAGAGTTGAGGTAGGATTTTTATTCCCTGTTGAAAATCAAACAGAAACAAGAAAGGATTCACTGTTGCTTTTTGGGATTTCAAATTTCTGTCCATTTTTAAAAGAAACCTCCCGTCACAGGGAACGCCGCAGCGCTGGAGTACGGTGACATCACCACGGTGCGGGCGGAAACCGGGAGTTGGGGCACTGAAAGGTGTTTTGTTGAAGAGGATGTCAGCTACCCTGCGGGGAAGGAGTTGCAGTATCCCACTTATGGAAAAGAAAACTTATCTTCTCAAATTATGTTGGGAGGAGACATGTTTTTCCGTTCCCAGGAATGGTAGTGGTTCATGGGTGGCTAAGGTTGATTGGTGGTTCCACTTTGGGTGGTTAGGCAGGTCCCAGGATGCAGTCATCAAATTCATCATGATTTGTTCCTGTAGGGTTCGTGAGGGATAGACCCATATGTTTCCTGAACAATCGATGAGGACGATGATGATTATGCTCCTGCTGCTGCTGCTGATGATGATGACGATGATGATGATGATGATGATGATGATGATGATGATGATGATGATGATGATGATGATGATGATGATGATGATGCTGATGCTGATGCTGATGATGATGATGATGATGATGATGATGATGATGATGACGACGACGATGATGATGACGACGATGATGATGATGACGACGACGACGATGATGATGATGATGATGATGATGATGATGATGATGATGATGACGATGACGATGACGATGACGATGACGATGACGATGACGATATGAGCATGCATCACCTCCTTCATATGAAGAACTGGTGATGCTAATGGTACCCTGGACGAATAAGCCCCCTCTGTTTAACTTAGGGTGTCCTCTTTTAGTAGCAATTCATTATTTTCCGTGGGTTCTTGGCCTTAGATTTTGGCCAACAGAGGAATCTACGCCTTTGCAACAACCAACCACCAGTTTGAACATTTTTCCACACATTTTTTGTTTTCAATCGATGTTTCTGCCTTTGCAATGAATGTCCCTTCCTTTTCAAATGATACCAGCATAGACCCCAAACAGTGCAAGTAAATCAATTACTCAATGTACATCAAAATACACTCACAACAACCTTGCCCAACCCAGCCCAGCACGCCCAGCACGGCCAAATCCCACGCCCCAACACAGCTCAGCGCGCCCAGCAGAGCCAAATCCGCGCCCAACCCGGCCCAGCGCGCCCACCAGCGTGTCCAGTCACTTTTTTTCTAAGATAGAACCCCACAGGTAAACCTGTTTGGGAAATCAAAAGATATCACCAAAGGCTGAATATGGATGTTAAATTCAACCCGCCACCTAGGTGGTGGATTCATTTTTTATTTTCATTGGGGACATGATTCAACCACCAACATGTTGCGGATCTCCAGGCCGTCTTCGCATTCCTTCAGCCCGTAGGAATGCCTAAAAATCAAACTTTTGGCGGTGGAATTTTGCCGGTGGAACTAGAAAATGGTAGAAGATGGGGCGCAACTGGTGGAAAACAGGTTTGGTTAAAAACACCTTTGTTTCTTGCAGCATTTTTTTGGGGCAGAGCCACCGAAAAGGTTTTCTGGAAGCTTCCAAGGGTGCCGGATTATGTCCCGTTGATTATTCAACAGTGTCATTGCAATTATCTTACCTGTAGTTTTATGGTTGAATTTCAAGACCTTTTGGTTGGACGGGAATTCCTACTAAAAATGAAGATGCGTTTAAAACAATCTCTAGGGCGCATGCGTGTCTTGTTGGCATTTTTTTTGGCTGTTTTTCCATCTCAGCAAAAAAATGGCTGAGGAATGTCACTTCTCCAGATGTGAGGCCTATCTTGCCATTCACTCAGCAAACCCTTTTGGAGGTGATTGTTTTTGAGTGTAAACGATGGTTGATCCAGGCTGCAATCACACGAATTTCAGCCACAATTTTTCAAAAGATGTACCGCACTTGGACATTGCTAGGATTCACCCATGAGACCTTCTCACAACATGCACGTAGTTGTTACATTCAAAGCAAACATCATTGACGCAAGGCCGAGGAAAATTTTGAATCGAGACGCAACATGAACCTCATGGTAATAAAGAACCAGTATTTATATTCCGCAAGGAAACCACAGCAAAACAAGAGGTCAAGAGGCCTACACCTCACAAATCAACAAAAGAACACTTCTGAAAACTCACTGATCCCGCAGGACCGGAGTCTTATGTCTTATGTCCCTCTTTTTCCGTGATTGAAAAACAAAACATCAATTGAACCGAGTTTCCAACGGTTTGATTTGGAACCATCCCTTTATAGAGGATATGATCTCGTCATGTTTTGGGACGGACCCATCTTCCAATGGAGGAAGATGATATCAGTCAAAGATTTCATTCTTGATTTTGGAAGAATCATTTTTGATCTGGGTGGTGAAACTTCACACATCTTTTATTTTCACCCCGAAAATATGGGGAAGATGAATCCAAAATTGACTATCATTTTCTTCAGATGAGTTGAAACAACCACCAACCAGGGATAGATAGCAACACCAACTTTTGACCATCGATGACGGAGTGATATCAGTCCTTGTGCCCCACAACCTGCTACTGTTGATGGCAACCAGAAATCCGGGATCAACTCACCAGTTGAGGGAACGGTAGTTTATCCCATTATTTAGAAGGCTTTATTCATCCTGGGTGGTGCAGGATTCTTCCATCAACCTGCTATTTCTGTTTTTGATCTTGGTATTTCTTGTTTCTTCATGACGTCAGCTATGAAACCATCTGGGATAGGTGAAGAGGATCAACGATTTATTTGAAGGTCTTGAACGCCGAAGAGTTTTTCCTTGTTGTTAGTCCTGAGAAAAACATCAGAATGCGTCGGGGAGAAAGATCGGTGTTTCTTTTGGTACATGTTTGGGTCAACAAATCAATAGTTTGTGATTGATCAAATGCCCCAACCTTTTCCACCCAGTGGCATCATCATCATCATCATCATCATCATCATCATCATCATCATCATCATCATCATCATCATCATCATCATCATCATCATCATCATCATCATCCACAACAGCAAACACAAACACAATCACAAGCACAAACGCACACAAAGAGGGAGCATGAGATGTGTGTTGTCTTGTTTCTAAGACAGCTTGGCTCCAGGGGGATCTCCAAGTTTTGTTTCTAGTGAATGGCCGGAGCCGCGTTTTTTTTGCGGAGCTCGTCTTGTCCCATGGCCGGCGCCTGGTGACTTCCCCGTTGGTTCCTCCGGTCTCATGGCCGGTGATCCGGGTGGAACAACGACTGGTTCGAGTGGCTCCTGGGAATTGCTGTGTAAGGTGACAGATGAAGAGTTGAAAAAGACGAAGATCCCCATCCTCTTTGCTGCTGTCACTGGATCAGGTGAAGCCATCTTAACCGGTTCCTCAAGACCTAGACTCCAAGTTTGGCGGTTAGGAGAAGGAGAAGTAACACATGCTGGCACCTTGAAAGCTAATGCGGCTCCAAGTTGTATCGAATGTGGAGATCAAAACCATGTGGCTGTAGCCACGCAAAATGGTCAAATCTTTCTCTACGATCTTCGAGAGCCGCAGAGACCTTCACTCTCGTTACCTTCCACCATGGCGGAAGCGACAGCAGCGCCTCAGTTTTGGTGGTTAGCTTCAGAGCATTGGGTGATCTCACCCACATTCGTTAAAAAAGGAATAGATTGGGATGAATAGTTGAATACATTTTGTTTATTTTCATTTGGCAATCCTCACCATTTACGAAATTCCAACTGGGAACAATCCCTTTTTCAAATTGAAACCCTTGGGTTGAAGTTTGGCGTTTGAAATCGCTGCCGAAACCTGGACTCTGTTTTTTGTTGGCTTGTTTTAACGGAACTGTGGAACTTGCAGACCTGGAAGGGGAAGTCGGGGTGGATCTGTTCGTTTGTTAAGTGCATTGAGCTTCTTTGGTGAAACTCACCTTTTCAACTGGGGTCTCATTCATAGTTGGTGCTTCTTGGGAAAATCCATGTTTGGCTACGCCATCCTGGTGGTCACCATCATGGATGGGAGTTGCAAACCTTTTTTAAAAGACTTGAAGAATATCTTGTGCCACATTATCGTTGATAAAATCTGGCGAAGCGCGTGAGGTTGGCAGTTTATCCCAGGATTCATTTTTTTCATACATATCAGGTGCACGATTTTACCAGCATCAGTAGTTCAGTAGTATCACTGAATGGTTAGGGCTTAGTCGTGTATTCAACATTATTAATCCCTTTCAAAAAATCGTGTACTGTAATCCATTCGGATCAGTGATTTCAATCGAACATTCTGGATGAAAAACAAAAGATCCCATCCCGTTTCAAACCTAAGAAGATCGCCTCAACTTTTCAGGTGTGTTTTCCCAACGACGTTCACTTAGTGGCCGGCGGCTGTTCTGGAAAGCTTTGCGTTTGGGATCTTCGCCAACCGGTCGTGGAGCGGGAAATCTCTCCTTTTCTGGATCTGAATGGCTCCAAGGAGGAGAATGGGGAGGCGCTGGTTGGTTGTTCTAAAATCCGCTGGAATTTGTTGAAGATACTGGTGTTTTGAAGGGATGGTTGGTTGATGTTGGAAAGCAAAAAGGGGAGCAAAAATATGTACAGCAAATGAAATGAATGCATTGTTGAGATGTGAAATGACCAAACTTTTTCTTCCTCCATGATGTCCACGAGGCCCTTTGAATAAATAGAAGTTCAAGTTCCGGTCCAAGCCTTTCAAGAGTCCACGATCTTTTGATCTTGCTAAGCATGAGAAATTCATGAAATCGTCATTGCTATTTAGCTTTGGGGGGTACCATTTTTGGTACTAGTTTACATTGATTATGTATATATGATGTATACTCCTGTATAAATATACATATATATATATACATACATTTACAGACACACATATATCTATATATATACATATCGATAGCTATCTACGTATGTATATGTATATATATTTATATACATACGCATATCCCTGAATATACACATACATCTTCATATAGCATTTTTTTTATCTGGGTACCCCCCAATCCAGGTTTCGACCTCTTTTTTACCTCCGGGTTTGAGGCACCATCGCAGTCGTCGAAGCGGCGGAGGGAGGAGGGGTTTCGGGACTCCGCCTTCAGCACTCGCATCAGCAGTTTGTGTGTGAGCCACGATCGGGAACTCCTGGCCTGTGGTCGAGATTCAGGTTGGGGATGGAGTTGGGGATTTAGGTTGGGGATGGCGCCTATCATCCAAATGGGAGATGGTGGGAAGATGTATGAATGAATGAGAAGTGTGAAGATCAAAGTCTTTTATTTGATTTTTTTTGAAAGGAAAGCGAAGGTGAAAGTTGATCCAGTAACAGCAGAGGTTGGTAATTTGCAGAAGAATGCTGATTGCTTTGGTGAAAAAAAAAACCTGTCCATTCTTCATGGTCAATTTGATGGTTGGCCAGTTGGTGGTGAAGAAACCTATTCTCAAGTGTATACATGTATATACTATGGGCTGTAATTCCCTCCCCGCTTCTACTTTGCGAATTTTCAGGATGCCTAGGCTCACCGCCAAGTTTCCCGGACCTGCGACTCTTCCTTTATAGACTATAGCAAATCCTACCTGCCCCCAAAGCTAACCCCCTCCCCCCCAAAGCCATGTTTTTTGGGAATACCATGCCTTATCCACCTTTGCAACGAGGGAGAGTCGTTGCTATCATCGGATTCTCATGGAATTTCCCAGGCTCCAAAATGTTGAACGCAACACTCCACGGCTCAGGTTATGTGGGACTCTTGCGGTTATCCACATTTTCATGGGTGACTGCAGACGTTCAGGCCCATATGAGAGGAACAGTGAGATCACTTTCCTTTGATTGGAGGTCAAGATTTCTCCTAAGTGGAGGCGAGGGAATTTGGGACAAGAAAAAATCACCAAACATTTCATTCTTTTGTTGTGTGACATACACAGAAAAAGGCAGGTGATAGGGATTATGAAAATAGGCCATTATGGAAAAACACCCAATCAGTATAATCTACTGTAGGTGGCGGTTTCAATTTTTTTTAATTTTCACCCTTGGGCCAATTGATCCAATTTGACCATCATATTTTTCAAATGGGTTGCAACCACCAGCTAGTAATGAGGCTCAACTTAGTCCTTATGATCTGCTGGTTTGGTGGGAATCGGAAAAAAATGGAAGAACACGACTCGACAGTCATATTACTCCCTGTCGCCTGAAAATCAATGGTTGGAAGTTGGAAGGATGTATTTCTTATTAAAACAGTCCGACTTATTTTTGGTGACATTCGTAAGTTTTCGGGGGGTGTAGATTTCAAGCCGGCTCTGTTGGATTTGATCCGTAAAAAAGATGGCGTTTTAACGTTTGTTTTTGTTGCAGAAATAGATGTTCCAGCCATCATTGTTGAAACTGGGGGGTTTGTCTGACCAGAAAAAATCCGAAACCCCACCCCCCCCAAAAAAAACCTAAACTTGACTTACGAATTTAACTGATGGCGTTTATGTTTCACTCAGTTTTTCCATTGATTGGGTGGGAACTATGTCACTTTTTGGTCTTGGTCTGCCTTATAACGAAAAATAAACATCGTTGACATCTGTTACCTGGGCTCCTACGTAACGTAAGGAGATCTTAGAGCCTGAATTTAAAATCTTCGTCACCCCAGTGGTGGTTGATAACGGTTCCTGCCAAAGCGGGAGGCTTTATTTATGTTGGGAAAGCATCCTTTAGAGAGAAATCCAGGTTGGTGAAATACTACTTTCCCTTTCATAAAATGCAATCGAAAGCCAAGTTGAGGTGTGTTTCCTTTACAAGCTCAGGGATCATTTACACTGAAAGATGATACAGGACAGGTATCAAATGTAGGGAGAGAAGCCACCATTTGGAATGATGAACATCACGTTGAAGTATGTGACCATACACCCCAATCTTATTACCATCATATACATGAGTACTATAAACGATAAACCATTGATGACTTTTGGGAAACATCAGACCTCCTTGTTAAACCATGAGAACACTATTGATATTTTTCGACGGGGAGTATGACATAGCGATTCTTTCTGGCTGAACGATGGTGACGTCTAGGAGATGCCCATCCTTTCTAGGCAAAAACTTTGGTGAACAAAATATGACTATGGTGGGTATCCCAATTTCAGGATATTGCTTTCAGCCACCCAAGTGGTTTCAAACCATCCCAACTGCTTCTAAATATCCCAAGTAGCTAGCCAGATTGTTGTCAAATAAGCTTTTATCATGCTCTATTTTCAGCAAACATCAGACGCAAACGAAACCTTTGATCACTCTTGAATGTATCCACCGGTGAGGGTCACGTTTTTGCCATTTTTTGAGTGAAAACTCTTGGTGTCACACAAAAATGATCCAACTTTTTGTTTTTGCCCCAGACTTTGTTTTTTTGGGGAAACAAACAACTCGTCTCAGGTGACGACCAAAATGTTTGTTTGATGGATGCTGGACATTGGTCTTCTTTGAGCCGTAAGCCATGTGTGGAACGCTTTTTGGCGCATAAAAGGAGGGTCACCTCGCTAAAAGTGTCTCCAGATGTGCGCGAACAATTGGTACCTCGGCCTTGGCCTCAAAACAGGGGGGATTTTTGGAAAATGCCAGCCATTTTAGGGTAGAATCAAACAATACAAATGTGTGATACCTTCCCTCAAACTAACATAGCACCTGAAAATGGATGGTTGGAAGACTACTTTCCTTTTAGGAAGGCCTATTTTCAGGTGCCATGTTAGTTTACCACGGTGTAGTTTTGAGGGATTTCCCTTGTAATGATGCATTGCTTGGAAGGTGGTAATATAATGACCCCTTGAAGATGGACCTTTTCTTCATCCAAGTGAAAGAACTTGGATGACTTACCTTCCAGGGAACGATTACGTATTACCTACCCAGCCGGCACTTTTGAAGATTTTCCGAACTTCCCGAGGTGGGATATGTTAGTTCCCAGGTTGGTAAGAAAACCACCATGAGGTTACTTAAAGACACCTTTTTTTGGAAGCATTCAAGTACGTATCCCAGGCACAAAGGGGATGGGGATTTAGCAGCCGGGTTGGAAGAAACCAACCAACCACCAAGCATTGATATCTACAGACTTCAGAACAAAACTTGGGGATGCTGCATGAAACATCATGAAACTTTGAAAAAGCTCCATGTCTTGACAATTGGAAAGAATCCATCCTCCTATCCCCTATGGCTTATCGAAGGAAGTTTAGAAGTCTAACTTCCGATAATATGGACAGTTGAAAAGCAGACTCGAGACAAGTCAGAAGAAAGAAGATCAACACGCCAGTAGAGTCACTAGAAAGAAGATACACGCGCGCCAAATGTTAGGAAAGTCGCGAATCGTTGTGTTTTTTCAATGATTCGTGCTTCCTGATGTTCGAAAAGTAGGACTAAGTAGGCTCGCTAACGGGGCGAGTGCGGAGGTAGCTGAGTACAGAAAAACTTACAACTTAATTGAAGTAGATTGTGAAGTTTGTGAATGCAAAGTTAAAAAATGTAGATGGTCAAAACATACTTGAACAAAACATTTGGATAATCTTGAGGCAAAAAGTTGAAATAGTTTTTAGGATACATTATCCTAGAAATTGTTGATTGAAATTTTGGAAAATGTTTTTTTTGAAAAATTATGTGCGAAATTTATGTGTGAAATGTATGGTGGCGTGGTCGGGCAGAATGGATTAGAACACGGGATAACTCAATGCTAGCTACTACTGGTAAATTCTACGAGTGTCAGTGGTGCCTGGTAATTGTGTTTTGTTTTTCATGTTTTAAGATTTTTCCAACGGAAGATGTAGGAGTTCCTGTGGATTACGTTTGGAACCGCGCTACACATTGAATCCTCTTGATTTGTTTTCAAAAGAAAAGGTGGCACTTGTCATCTTGCATCAAAAACATCTCAAACATCTAAGGTGGTTTCTACAAGCTGGGATGGTCTTGTGAAACTTTGGGACTATCGCACACAACGCTTGTTGAATACCTTTGATGAACATGACCAGTGCGGAGTGTACTCTACTGCCTTTGCGCCAGTGGATGGGCGTTTCTTCGTGACCACTGGTGGCGATGCAAAGCTTTGCCTCTTTGCGCGGAAAAACTGATTGGTGGCTCCAAAGGGAAGAAAAATCCAGTGACTTTCACCACAAAAAATGTGGAAAGCAGCGAAGATCTTGGATTCAGTGATATGAATATATATGTAAATATAAATTTACAAATATATTTATGTATGTATATATTTTTTTGTTCTTACATTATAGTATATTGTATTGTAGCTATAACTATGCATAAGTGGTAGGGAATACAAACCAAAATCCACAAGCATTACCGAGTAGACTTGGAAAACAAACAAGTAGATGATTCAACACAGTGATTTGTATAGGCATTACATGTTCATGGAATCTATGTAATTTAGATGAGATACATACTGTTGATGGAACAAATCTTGCACCAGTTGATATGGTAAATATCGCATTATTTACAGGGTTTTATACATCCCAGGTGGTGCAGGATTTCTTCCATCAACAGTATGAAGGGGTTGCCAGGATAGCTTACTAAGATATTTAAGATTGTGTGTGCTGATTTGTCCCAGCTTGTTGCTACACTCCCCTCCTAGACAGCTTGAACAACCATGCGCTGGACTATTTTATTCGCTGAGTCCGAGAAGAAAGAAGAAGACTGCCTTCAGTCTTGGCCAAATCCCTAGAACATTACCTGAAACAAATCTCAAGATGCACTCAAATGCCATATGACTTTGACAATTAGGAAGTCACTTGTGACAACCCAAAAACAAGGTGCAGTTTGGGGAATGTGAACAGTAAACATATTCCCAAACGTTGGGTTGTAATTTAGATGCTACTGTCGATGGCCGAAATCCTGCACCAGTTTATAGGTAGTTTACCACATTATTTTCAGCGTTTTATACATCCCAGGTGGTGACTTCTTCCATCAACAGTACCTTGTTATAGGTAGGGATCATGAAAAACTCCACAATGGTTTTCCGTATGAACCAAACAGGACTTCATGGATTTTGATGGGGAAAATCCCAAGGGTCTCAAGGCTACCCGGGTCGACCCGAGAAACGCTTTTTTAACTTAGGACTTCACAGACTCACCAAGGAGGGGTTGATGAAGATATCATATACATTCACATTTTGTATGTATATATACCTGGAATCCAAAATAGCCCTTGTTTTGGTTGGAAAAGGCCTTGTTTTGGAGGGTTGACCTTCAAAAATAGAGGTCAGTTGGGGTCTAGGTATATATACATCATCTCAAGTTTGAGTGCTGTTCACTTGCGGCTAGTTTTGCGCTAGGTCAGAGGATTGAACGGCAGACCGTTTTACCTTCCAGTAATCTATATAGGGTAGTAACCAACCATGAACCTTGCTTTGTGGTATTTTATTCCAAGAACACTTGGGATTTTCAATTTGATCCATGTCCTTTACATGCATGTGGCATGTTTTGTATGCCCAAAAAGCAAGGTTTCTGCTATGTTTTAAAAAAATCATCCCAACTCTTCTTTTTTGAAATCTTCAATGGAAACGAATGGGAAACCCACCAACCACTCAACGTTCAGAGTCCAGAAAACGCCACGAATTTCTGGCCAAGAGAAGGTCCCCGAAAAAACCCCGCAGCGTTTGCGAAGTCGCCGGTGGAAGTTTCGAATTTCGGGTGCATTGCCTCCCAGGCCCCGCCCCAGGGCTTTCGCGTTCGTTGACGTATCGGCTTGCAGTTTTTTCAGCCAAGGGAGTGACAAAAATCCGGGGGTCCCCAATATAACCCCAACCATTTCCCCCATTTTTTTTTAAAAAAGGGAAACAAGCAACCAATTTTTTCATGCAGAAAAGGTGAATTCTATATACATAGCCCAGATTTTTACGAAACCCATCTGTCCACCTTCCCTCGGGCCCTTTGTCGAAATAAAAACCCGCGCTTCGCAACGCTGCGCCCGTGTGCGCGGAAAGCGTTGATTTCGTGACTCATGAGGAGTTGCGAAAAAATTGCAGTTNCAGTTCGTGTGCATGGCTGGATGCCTGCTTATGACCAGACCTATCATTGGTACACTAGCTCCTGACAAAAAGGTAGCGTTTTCAGGTTGCCCGGGAAGTTTCAGGAGTGGTGGGGGGCATCCATATCCATCTTCACGACTTCTCCGAGCTCACAAGTTGACATTTTTAGACCTCAAGAACTCGTGGAACTTCGGAACTGCCTTTCTCCAATCGAAACAAAGTATCGACTTTTTTTTTGAGCCTTTCGAACTCCTGAAATGGCTTTCTTCATTTCAGACTTTGGTTTATTCATCTTTGATGAACCCCAAAAATACCATTCAAAAATGGCGACTTTCTCAAGCATCAACCCGACCTGAAAACATGACCCTTTCCGCCAATCTCCATGTGTCTTCTCCCCAAGGCTGGGAGGTCGACGGCCAAACCGAGGCCCCGTTTTGTGACCGAGGTTTTTTCACCAATTTCGCTGGGGGAAAACCAGAGGGAAATGGACACGACATGAACGTTGCATTTTTTTTTTACTCCAAACGATCACGAAACATGAAAAATGAGGATAATCTTCGGAATACACGTATCTAACCTCATTTACATCATTTACATTGCGCGGAAGAATTTGGAGTTATCCAAGTCTTGTTGACAGGTTGTACGGTGCCCAAATTTCCTGTTTCACAGGTGGGTAAATCATCTATTCTTATAAGATTTTTTGGCAGCAACAGACTGGAAATCATGAAAATAATTTATTGTCATTTTATTTTCGTTTTTTTTCATTTGTTTTTTGTTTCATTTTCGTTTTTCCATCATCATTTTGCTTGCGATTTCCAATTTTTTGTGTTTTCAAATAGTTTTTTCTAATTTTTTTCAGGTTTTGCAGCATTTAGGCTGGTCCTGCTGCAAAACGAAAAAAACGCACAAAAACATGAAAAAAACTCGACTTTTTCGAAATTCTTGAGTTCGAAGCTGCCACTTCAAAGTTGCCTTTTTTTGTCATGTTTTTTCATTTAAATGTTCATTGTTTTTCGTTTTCCATCATTTTGCTTGCAATTTTCAGCTTTGTACTTTGATTTGCTCGCCACTCCTCCTCTTTTTCAAGCTTTTTGTTCTAGTTTTTTCAGGTTTTGCAGCATTTAGGCTGCTCCTGCTGCAAAATTGGGACTTCACCTGAAGAAATTTAAAAAACGGAAAATTAAAAATAAACTCAAAAAAATGAAAACAAAAAGATCAACAAATGAAAACCTCGATGAAAAAACATGAAAAAAGAATGAACAATTTAATTATATTGGAGGTCCTCAGTTTGTGGCTCAGAAATTCTCATAAATCTATTCGTTTTTTTATGGGGGGATCCCAGTTTTAACCTTCACTACTGTTACAGGAGTTTGGCAGGACAGGACACAAAGTGGACATTGATGTTGTTTACTATTTTGGGAATCTTCAGATAGATAATTATGCTTGTAGAGGGGTTCCATTCAACACATCTTACAACAGCAAAAATCGAGATGAATCCCAGAGAATTCAAGCGACATGAATCATGTTGGGTGGATGTATACGTCGACCCACATGTGAATTGACATCAACGGTGTGACAGCAAGCTACATCAAACGGTATTTTTTTGAGGAATTTCCCAAGTGAGAATTCCGCACAATATCCCGGAAGTCGTAGAAAAAGATATCAAGTATTTACATCAGTTTGTTTCTTGGTGGCGGAAGCCGGCTTCCTTCCTGTTCCCCTTCATTACAGCCACGGCTCGGTGTCAAACCCAACCCATCCGATCCTGGTGGTAGATACCCAGGATCTGCATTTTTTTTGTGATCCATGTTGGGTTTTTGTGGAAACCGAAATGGAACATACCAGCGTTTTACTATAGTCCTTGCCGCAAGACCCAAAATTCATTTTAACTCGGCGTCGTCTCAAATAGTGGAAATCATCCACAACATGGGCTGTCAGGCTGTCAATTGTTTTTTTGCATGCCAAAAAATGGTGGGAAAGTCTTGGAAAGTCTCAACATCCCCAGTTGACATGCAAATACCCTGGGATTGACAGTATCTGGACACAGCTGTTGGGGTCTCGGGGTCTCGGTGAAACAGGTGTTTCTTTGAGCGAGGCCGGGTGATGGGCATCTCGGTGGTCCAAGTTGATGATCAATGGAAGGAACAGGGAGTTTATCCATCCCAGTAATTTGCCGTTATTTTTTGGGAGAATGTTTTGATAGATCCCAAATACTGACGGATTGATCAATTTCTACTCTTGGAATCCAAGACTTTTGCGATTTCAGGATGATTTTTCGGAGGCTTATAGTGAACTAGATATGGGTGTGTCTCAAAAATGAAGCCCCTAAAATAGCAAGCCCTCAAAAAACGGTGTCATGATTGTCATGATCCACGATTCTCCCTCAATCACTTCAAACATTTCCTTTTTCAGGGTACCTGGTGTTTCTTGGTGGGGCAGATTCGGTTGGTGGTCCTTCACATTTCCCATGATGCATCACATGATCCCTCGCAAAACATGCAGCGTTCCTGCAGCTAATAGGTACCCCACCTTCCGGTGGAACCTCCAAAAGCTGGGACAACGGCACGCTTCGATGAGGCGGTCAAACATCTGGTTTCCCGATTTTGACTTTGACAAAACTTTTGAGGGAAATCACTGGGAAATCGCAGGTTTCTGAAGTAGTAAAATTCAATTTGATTTATATATATATATATTATACATATACATATTGTATATACATATATACATATAGACATATATATATATATATATATATATTATATATTTGGACCATCAGTTCTTGTGTACGATGATGATCTCCTTAGATACCGATCAATGAAAATTGGATACCTCCAACTTGGGTCTGGCATCTTCTCTGATTTGGGCATGGTTCTGACATACAAACAACAAAGTGATCAACAGGATCGCTTCAAGAAAAGACTTTTTTCATCCTTGGGCTACAGCCAGTGATATGAATTATCACTCTTACACGGAGCTGGTCATGATGGGGGTAATCTGCTGAATGCAAAATGCGTTCAACCTTGGATCCACCGATGACGAAGGTGGATGTCGCCCAAAATGGTTCATGACTTAGAGGAAGACTTATATAGAATTACCTATATAGATATATATATATATATTTATAGATGTATAGAGTATATAGAGAATGGAGTGATTCATACAGTGGTGACTGAAAATGTCAAATGAGGAAATATTGGAAAATTGTAGGGGAACTGTCATGGAGTCATTTCATGGACCTCCAATTCAGGCTCAACAAAATGGAGGGGATCAACGTGACTCCTGTTGCCCTCCAGTTTCCCGGAAAAAAACATCTCCGAAAGGCTACTAAACACAGATCCCTAACAGCAAGAATCATCCAAGCACCCTGATTCATCCTGATTCTGTTCAACAAAAACTCCCTGAAAGGAACACATCCTGCCGCTCCTGCCCCCAAACGACCTTGAACGCTTTCGCTGGGTGAATTTGTGTTAACACTTTCAACTTTCACCACCGCTTTAGAAGGATCACCGTTCGTTGACTCATATTGGAACTGAGTTTTTTGCAACCAACAAAACGGATCACGTTGTTGTGATATTTTCGTTCCATTGGTCAACAATGCTCCCCCCTCCCAAGCAGTGGTTACAGTAGAGGTTCCTGATGGCTGGGATGGGGTCCCCATCCCAAAAGAAAGGCAATTTTTACAGCGACTTGAAACTCACCCCAAATGGCGGTGAAAAGTAAGGGGGAATCCTATCCCCAAAAATGGCCGAAACATTTTAGGTTAAGGATTTAATTTTTCGTTTGCGCAGAAAGGTATGTTGAAACTGGCATCGTTTGAAGGAGTGGGACTTGGTCCAGACAGCTGTGAGTATCACAGAGACGCTCAACCTTCTGCAGGACCTTTTCGATGGATTTTCGCAGTCACAGGAGCCCCAAAATGTAGAACCATGGCGAATTTCCTGTGGTAAATGGAATACTACACAACTTCCACCAGTTGTATTTTCTTTGTAAAACACAGAATGTAGCCATAAGATCCACTGCAACACCATTTTTGTTCCTGCAAAATTTCTTCATTTCCTCCTTTGATTTGTGCATTTTGACTTACCTTCAAAGTGGGGGAAACATCGGCGACGATCAGGATCATTGGAGCACTCCTGAGGCCTGGATCTGGTGAGTAAGCTAAGCTTTGAAAAGGGTGTGGTGGTGTGGGGGGTGGGAAATCAACCGTTCTTTTTTTTTTTTGGGGGGGGGCGGTTTTCTTGTTGATCTCTTTTACTGTACCCGTTTTTTTTTTTTCTGAATATCGGAAAAGATAGAGAACAGATGTTTCATGGCATGATTTTTTGTTTTGAATGGGTCGCATTTTATACCAAATGATTCTTCTCTTGAGAGGCAATTCAGAGGGTGTTAGGATGATTCTTCCTGCGTTTGCATGGAAAGTGACATCGAATCCTTGAATGCTTTGTGCTGTAAGATTTTGCCATACCTTTGCATTTTTTTTTGCGTTTGGCGGCGACTGTCAATTGGAGGATTCCAGACTTCTCAGTGGAAGTCCAGAATCCAGAACTTTCCAACGGCACTTTCCAGAACAGCCATCTGCGAGAAAATTGAAATTTTCCTCAAAAGTGGCTGTAAAACCCCCCCCCTCTTCCCCCGAAAACTGCACAGAAAAAGGAACCCGAAGCCATGTCTTGGAAAAGGGAACTCTTATATACAACAAAAAACCATCCATGTTGAGGGGGTGTAAAACACTGTTCATTTTGTCAGAGGTATAAGATTTAGGGATCTTCAAGGTCATAATCTCCACTGAAGGGAGGTCAGGAAGGTGACTTTATAGCTGTCAATTTATGGGTGAATTGAATGCATTCACACAAGAACGACATGAATTTATAACATTTGGTTGAATTTATAATGGTAGGGACCTGATGGTGCATGCACATACAATTTCTCACCACTAATGCACCTGTGGCTGAAGTGGTCAGAAACTTGGTTGTGAGGTAGATGGCAATTTTTCAGAGCATTTTTTTGAAAACAACGGTACTCGCCTGGTGTTTGCCACGCATGTCCTCCAAACATGGGAAGTTTACTAGGCAAAAAGGCTGCACATGATGGTTGTTCCAACTTTTTTTTGGTGATGTTTACAGAGCATACAGTCGCAAAACCCTGACTCATCATGGCTTTTTTCAGGGTCGATTTGTTGAAAGCGCCACTGATGCCTGCTTAGCATTGCGTGGTTGAAGTTCACGTCGTGTTCCCACACTAACGACACATCCCCACAGCATATCAGTTTGCAAGCCCAAACGACGTTTGAATGGGATCGTTTCGCAGGGTGACCTCGGACATTTTTGAGGAGGGGTTTTATGAGTCCTTTCCAGGGCCCTTTGGGTTTGATGGATTGACAGACAATGGCTGGGGCTTTTAAGAAGACAACCGATTTATATACCTTTGTCTTTTTGTGTAGGGATCCCAAAATGTGAGTCGAACGCATTTGAACGTGGGATTTCTTTAAAGAAATGGGATTTGTTTGACGAATTCTTGTTTTTTTTTGCAACTTTTTTCAAAAAGTGCAGCAAAAGTACAGTCAGCTTTTCACATACTTCCAAGTACCTTTGATGATATGTTAAAGTGCCATGGGAATTTTGGTGAAAAAAGGTCCAATCTTACCTGACTGATTCGAAACCGTGGGTGAACTTTATGCTTGATTGGGCTGAGCAACCATCCAATGTGATTGAATACAACCAGATTATTAAAAAGATACATACGTAATAAGTATATACATATATATATACATACACATTTATAAATAAAACACCCCCTTAGAAGATATTATTGAAGTCCCTTACGCAAATGGTTTGAACAACCCAACTTGAAGCCACTTGAAACAACAAAATCCGTGTCAAAGAACAGGTGATTTCGATGGGTTGTGGAAGGATGAGTTGTTACGACGTTGGTCGGTCAGGTGCCCGAGTTGCCATGCTCCGAAAAGGTGCGAAATTCGTGGTGTACGGAATGAGGGGGTGTTAGGAATAGCAATGAATGAACATGGAAGTATATTTTGATTACTTATTACTAATACAAATATTACTTATTACTAATATACCACATACACATACATATTTATATAAGTATATATATATATATGCTGGGGGCGCTGACCATATATATATATATAGATGTATATAGATATTACATACATATATGTATATACATCATATATATATATATCACATACGCATATATATATATATACATACATACATACATACATACATACATACATACATACATACATACATACATACATACATACATACATACATAGGTTTAAGTCCATATTCTCATCCCCACTGTACTTTTTTGCACATTGGTGTTTTCTCGAGAAAACGGTGTCATGGCGTCATGTTTGTTGAGCTGCTGAGCGAAGTGGTGTTACCTTTCCCCAAACGGACCCAGGTTTTAAGAAATTCGGAAAAACATCAACAAGTGCAATACCAAGTTACCTAGGTGGTGATTTCAAATATCATTTATTTCCACCCCGAAAATTTGGGGAAGATTTCTAATTTGATGATCATATTTTTCAAGTGGGTTGGTTCAACCACCAACTAGTTACCTTCTTTCTAGCACGAAGAGATAAGAAAAAAGTGTTCACGCACACCCGGCTTCCTGGATGTTTTCCATTTGCCTTTTCAGACCTTCCACTGTGGCTGTTGAGGAGCCAAAGATGAAGCAAACTCCTCGCCAACGCCATGTTGCTGAGGAGAGTGGGAGGGGAAGGACAATGCCTTTCCATGATGGGAAGATTTTGGAAAGCTCTGGTGCAACATCGGGCAAATAGCATGGAAGAACGAAAAATACCTATACATACATATATATATATATATATATACATTTGTATGTCTACTAGTGAATCTAGGAATAGAATCTAGCCTCATTTAACAAGGTTGCAGATTTGTCCCCTGTACATCTTCGGAAACAAGCCGCCACAGATGGTACCTTCCGCCGGGTCTAAGTATTGGTAAAACCAGGGTTTGGCGGCTTTGATTCAGGGCCAAATCTACACCTTTTTGACACCTAGATTTTGGGATGCGGAGGCCCCTTGAAGCTGGTGATGGTGTCAATCAACCAAGATTTTGGGGAAGCAAGTACCTTTTGGTAAACTAAGCTAGCAATGGAAATCCACATTTGTCACCAAAAAAGCCACAGTAGGGATATGTTGGGGTTACTACCCATCATCCACTGAAAGAACCTCAGGCATCATTTTTAGATCCTCTTGTCAACCTCACACAATGTTGCCGCAAAAGTTTCACGTCGATTTGTCCAAAATGTCCAAACAATTTGCCTAGTGTCTTGAGGGTTCAAAGGTATCCTTTGAGTAAACTACACCCTTCGATGACCGCAGCTGGTAGACATCCCATTTTCGCAGGAAGTTCGCTTGGCCGCTCGTTTGCGTGATCTTCAGGAAGAGCAACGTGCTCATCTACACGGCACCTTGGTACTTTTCCAACATGGACGTTTTTTGTGTTAGTTTGAAGGGGATGGGAGTTTACAGGCCCATTCTTTTTTGGCCGAAAAATTCCAGGGAATCTACATCCCCACACACACACACACACACACAAGAAATGCATCCATGATGTAAGGCTCATCAGACTTTGACAAAGGGAAGCAGCCAGAAGTGATGAAAAAAATACCTCTGAAAGGTCCAGTACTTTTTCCATGAGAAAAAACCCTTTGGGAGAAATTCAATCACTCTACAGGATTTCTGAGTTTTGAGAGTTTATTATAACACCCCATTCTCGCAGAAAAAAACTGGTATTTTCTTCATCTTGGGAGGATAAAACAAGGCAAATGTATGGTATTTTAGAGGGATTTGCAGTACTTTGGGGGTTAAGGCAATCAGAATGACCCCTGTAGATTTGTGCCCGGCCAAGGACTTGAAAAAACGTGGCAACAGCAGCGGAGACACGAGGACGAGATCCAATTTTCAAAGATCGAGATCAGCGAGTGATGTGTTTTTGGATCAAGAATCAGATTCGCTTCGAAACAAAAAGGTTTGCCGAAAGGACAGCAGTGTTTTGTTTTTGTTTGTTTTGATTTTCGCTTTTTCTTGCTAGATTTTTGAATTTCACCCCTTTTTTCCTCTAGTTTTTCAGCTTCCACTGGTGTTTTTTTTTTTCACCTCAAAAAAGGAGTGCCTCTCAAGCGTTTTGGCCGCCGATGTGGACGTTGGAGAAGGTACTAGTGGCAGTCAGGATAGCGTGGCCCTCAGTGTTTGAATCAGAAAGCTTGAACAATTACTCCCTGGAAGTTAACATAGCCCCTGAAAATATACCATCCCAAAAGGAAAGTAGGCTTCCAGCCATCATTTTTCTGGAAAAGAACCTTGTATCTAGTTAGTACGTTGATGTTTTTTCAGCCCTATTTAGGGGACTCATAAACCCAACTTACAAGGATTAATTTGTAGGGAAAATCACCTAACTTCGAGCTACCAACCATGGAGGTTTTCCCCAAAAAAAATTCATCTCCAAGGACTTCAGCGGGATGAATTTCCGGAGCCAGAGCAGAAAGCATTTGTAGATGCAGGTGCCTGGTGTGTGTTTTTTTTTTTTCGGTGCAAAAGGTGGTGCTCGGTGTGTGTTTTTGTGTGTTGTTTTTTTTCGTTTTTTTTTTTGTTTTGGGCCTTTTTTTTTTACGGTAAATCTTTTCTAGGATGATGGATGTCAAGACAGTTACATAACACAAAAACGCCAAAAGACATTGTTGGGATGTTTTTGTTGGAAAATTCAGGTGAGACCCACGACATCCCATGTTTTTTTTTTCCCCTTCATCATCGGTCACGTGGCATCCTTGGCAGGATCGTTTTAGGCTTCCACAGGTGCTTGACTACTTGGCGGGCCATGGTCAATTGCAAAAAACATGTTGGGTGGGTCACTAGATCCCCAAGCATCCTTTTCATAGCAAATATCGAATTAGGATTGTAAACCACCAGGGCATAGAATTCATTGAGGTGCCCCGGTGATCAACAGGTGGTCCCAGGACCGTTGGATGGTCCCTCAATTTTACGGTATTTGTTTTTTCAGGGGCAAGTGACAATCCACATGACCAAGCAGGTGTAAAGTGTAAACAAAAATTCTTTCGGGGAACTTTTTTCAAGTTGATAAAACTAGATCACGCGGTTTTCTTCCACCCCCGGGTTGTCTTGTTAAACATCACACCCTTCATCTACCTTTGCAGCTTTGCTTTCCAGGATGCAGAAGTCCCGAAAAAGTGAGAAGTTTGTGGTGCGCATTCCTGGTGACAAATGTCATGGTTCAGCAACCAACAGTAGGGTTTGGTTAAAAATTACTGTACCATATTCCGTCACCACTCAATATTCCCTGAAGATGGGGATGTTGGGGGAAAGAACGGGTAAGCTCACCTGATGACAGAAATAGACCGAGCATTCAACGTATCTTTCGATTTGAGGAGCGTGATCCTATCTTAGATAGTATGTATATCAGTATATCATAAGAGAATGATAGTATAATACCGTCTTATTTGAAGTGACGTTATTTTTGGTCAAATTCACTATGTATCCAAGGGTTTTTGAACTCTCTTCTATGCAGAAACATCAAGCTGGCTGGTGTGTGGCCATTGATGAGTATACTGAAGATTCGGTGATGGCAGGCTTTTCCATACAAATGGTCAAACAGCTGTCTCCAAATTGGGGTTTTTTAAAGGCAAAGTTGATCATATTTAGTACTGAATTGAGAGATGCATTTTGGTTGTCTAATACTGTTTGAGCCATACCTGGTACCCAAAAGAGCAACGGTGTCAACGGTTTTTCGTACCGCAAAATCCGCTGGACAAAAATCCTCCTGCATGTGAAGGGGGAAGCCATTTAGTTCGATGACCTTTGAGGGGTGCCAAAAAACATCCCTCAGGGTTCATCCCAAGCGTTTGACCAAAGAATGTCAAGCTTTGATTAGTGATTAGTGATAGATGGCCACCGAAGATGGGACTCCAATTCGACAAACCATCAGGAGCCCTTCAAAATCAGAAATGTGTGGTCTTCAACTTCTGATCCGTGTTTTTGATTCCTGGTGATGTTTTTTTTGTCGGCGACTAAAAGAACCAGCCGCCTTTGTTTGGTTCCTCAAACCTTGGTGCATGATTGAGAATATCATTCCCCCAAATGGGCAAAATCATTTGGGTCCCAAAAGGTGGTTTTTGAGAAACTGAGGGTTCCTGCTTGTGACATACGGCCTTGATGGCAACCAGAAATCCGGTAAATTCACTCACCAGGTGAGGGAACGGTAGTTTATCCCCTTTATTTATAGGGTTTCTGTCACATCCCGGGTAGTGGTTTGCCGGATTTCAGCCATCAACGAAACGTCGTTCCCAACATTGGCTTGGAAAGGATTTCCCCAAGTTGGTGAAGCTGCCTGCGATTTGATTCATCGGATCTCACCCAGAATCATCGGATCTCACCCCACATACCAACAGTTTAGAGTTTCCAAGTTGTCTTCTATTTTTTGTTTGTTGGATGTTTTTTTTGGGTGGGTAAGTGTTGAAGTATCTTTGTTTCTGGTAACTGGTATTTTTTTTCCAAATCATTGTTTGATGTTTGTACAGCACGAAGAATTAAGTAAGTAAGATAAACCCTTTTAGGATGGTCCCTCTTCAGGGGTTAGGTTGAATTTGGACGGCTGTCATTTGTTTGTTGTGTTTCTTTTGAATGACGACGGGACATTGGTGACAAAATTTCACCAGACGACCATTTCCAACTTTGACTGAGGCGGGCTTTCCGAGACACTTTAGGCCTCAGAAGAAGAGAGGCGGTTGTCCAGCGGGGGATGAAAAAACGACGGGACCGTGGTTGAACTCTCGAAAAGGAGATACTGTTGATGGCAACCAGAAATCTGGTAAACTCACCAGTTGAGGGAACGGTAGTTTGTCCCATTGTGGTACAAGGTTTCTGTCACATCCCAGGTGGTGGTTAGCCGGATTTCTGAACCATGAACAGTAGGGGAGATGGAGCCAACCAAATCATATCAGACTGTTGATCGCTTCAGAAATCCAGGGCGAGCACCAGTTGACAATTGACAATGATATAACATATATCAAACTTTTCTTGGGGTTTTCCAATAGTTACACATAACAGGTGGTTAGCCCGATTTCCGAACCAGCAACAGTATGGAACGAGTGGTTGTATTACGTTTTTTTTTTTTGAAAGGTTGATTTATCGAAGACTTGATTTTGTTGTTCTTACCTCGCAGCACCTCCATTGTTCAGTTGGAAACATGTTTACCTTCCATAGGGTCATTTCCACTTTGATGGTTATGGGAGTGAAGGGTGAGGGTTTCACCTCCTGAAGTTCCTTTTCGCAAGTTGCTTTTCACGCAGCAAAACTTCGGTCCGCAAGTTGAAGTCGTGGATTTTTTTCGCTAAATTAAGGGGTTAAAGGGGCCGGGTGTTTTTCCCATTTACATCTTCAACAAGAAAACATGTTTCAAGCCGCTACCAAAAAATCCTACCCCCGAAGGAAATCACGAATCGAACCTGAACATTTGATAAAGTTTCGCAAGATGATTTTCCGGATTTCCAGGGGTGTATTAATATTCTCAGGTTTACCCCGCCGTTATTCTTCAGGGGTGTAATCATATTTGGCTGTTTCCTCAAATGATGGTACCCCCAAATCTCCACCCCAAGTGCTGATCATTTCTAGTAGGAAAACCCATGGTTGTTGGGTAAACCCACCATTTTAGGGTTCACCCGCATTTGGACCCACCAAAACGCCCAACCTTTGTCAACTTGATGGTAGTGACAGGTGGAGCTGCTTCAAGGTGCTTGGTCTACATGGAAAGCTGCCACACTGGATGCAGGCGGCCGAAAGAACCAATGGCTGGAAACCCTCTTGTTGTTTCAATGGGCTAAAAAAAATTACCTGGGTGGTGGTTTCAAACACTGTATTTTATATTTTCACCCCTATTTGGGGAAGATTTCCAATTTGACTCATATTTTTCAAATGGGTTGAAACCACCAACCAGATACTGTTGATGGCAACCAGAAATCCGGTAAACTCACCAGTTGAGGGAACGGTAGTTTGTCCCATTGTGGTACAAGGTTTCTGTCACATCCCAGGTGGTGGTTAGCCGGATTTCTGAACCATCGACAGCATTTGCAAATCATGGAATTCCGCAATTCCTAGCTATGTTTTGGAAATAGCGGAGGGTAAAAACCCACATCATCAGCGCCTAGCTGATGGCTTTTGGGAGGAATTTCCCTCTATCAAAAGATGATGTCGGCCTAAGCTGCCAAGCTCACCCCGAATGGTAGTTTATTAAGGAATATCCTCAAATAGTGCTCTGGCTTAATAGGACGTATAGATATACATTCTCATTCATGAAATGGAAATCTTGATTTGTTTGGACCATGCATCACCATCCAAACAACTCGAGTAATATAGATTCTCTTAGGCAGCCGTTTTTGCAATCAAATCCTGCGGTTGCCGGTTGATGGTGGTCCAAGCCGGCAAGGATTAGTTGAGCTTTGCTAGATACATCCAAATGGGTGGCGATCGCCCTTTGACTCAAGCATCAACAGTACCAGGATTTTGAAGGCTCCTAGAACTTTGTTGGGTTGATGAAGCTACACTAAAGCGTGGATTTTGACCGGCTTTGGGGTGGGTTTTGATTCAGTTTGGAAGAAATAACATGGACACTTTGAATGTATATAAGATAGCCTGAAAACATACCCTTGAAGCCCCTGAATCATCCCCACATGATTCAGCGAGTTCCTTACTCTCAAGCATGACTGGCGAGGCCTGAGAAATGTTTGTGGGTGATCCCCTACCTAGATCACCAAGATATAATCTGCACGATTTTACTAGCGACCTTTGGCCGAGAATTCTTCTGCACCAAAATTATAGCCGACC
>DF244589.1:0-25343 GCA_000507305.1 Breviolum minutum Mf 1.05b.01 | reverse complement strand
AGTAGTAAGCAGTAGTAAGCAGTAGTAAGCAGTAGTAAGTAGTAGTAAGCAGTAGTAAGCAGTAGTAAGCAGTAGTAAGCAGTAGTAAGCAGTAGTAAGCAGTAGTAAGCAGTAGTAAGTAGTAGCAAGTAGTAGTAAGTAGTAGTAAGCAGTAATAAGCAGTAGTAAGCAGTAGTAAGCAGTAGTAAGCAGTAGTAAGTAGTAGTAAGTAGTAGTAAGTAGTAGTAAGTAGTAGTAAGTAGTAGTAAGTAGTAGTAAGTAGTAGTAAGTAGTAGTAAGTAGTTAGTGGATACGTATTAGTGAGTAGTTTGCAGTAAAAGTACTAGTCGTCGTCTAGTTCGTTGTAGAAGAAGTAGTAAGAGGATTGCGGCCAGGTGCCCAGTAGCAGGCAACCGCCGATCCCTCACTGTGGTAGCAGTCCTAGTCCTAGTCATAGTAACAGGAGAAGGCAGCCAGAAGCAAGAAGAGCAAGAGGAGAAGGATGAGGCGGAGGAGAGGTGGGAAAAAACTGTAACGATTGTTGGCAGCGCATACTCTTCGTGCATCATCCTTCAGTTTTGGGCGTCATTTCGTACAACAAAACACGCATTTTACTTCACTTGAAAGTGAAACTCTCTACCTGTCTTCACCTCTCTCTCTGTCTCATTCTCTCTCCGGCGCCAAATGCTGCACACTGCACACATGTTTCTGTACTGTAAATTTAGCGATAAAAAAACAGATTCTACAAGCACCATGCACAGTCAAAAGGTGTCTTGTACAAACTGCACCTCACGACCTTCCGTTTCTGTGATTACATATCAGGTATAGACATCGCCGCCCTGTAGAACAACAGGTCCCATTAAGTTTGAGATGTTTTTCCCCATCTGACCTTGTAGAATTACTAGATTGAAAAAGGATGGGAAAGGAACACTTTAACTACTACTACTACTACTACTACTACTACTACTACTACTACTACGACGACTACGACGACTACGACTACGACTACGACGACGACGACGACGACGACGACGACGACCACCACTACTACTACTACAACGACGACGACGACCACTACTACTACCACGACTAGGCCCACAACGACCGCGGCCACTATCACCACTACCAAGATTGCCTTGTCTTGTCTTGTCTTATCATTCTCTCTTGATGAGATGTAAGGCTAAGGATATCTCGAAGCATAGTGAGGATGAACCCTCAATCTGCTGTTCTCGTGGTTGAAAAGAAACAAGATAGATGCGAGTTGGGAAGTATATATAGTAGCTTCTTGATAGTGTCCGAATGCGGGGGCTGTGCAGCCAATCCACCATCAGCATCATACTGATAGTGTTTCTCACCCAAACCTGAACTCCATTGTTTTGGGATATCAAATGAGTTGGCAACCATAAGATAAAACACATATATATATATATAAATCAAATGATTTGAATATATACCTCCCAACCTACTAGGCACCTCAACGCTTTTATTATTCCACCGAAATTAAATAATGTAAGAATGTAAAGAAACATTAATTTTAGAAGTCCTTCAAATGCCTTCAGTATGACCCTGAATACCCATGCATAGTTTCATATGGTCGTCTCGGATGACAGGGTTTTCAACACATGCTTGAGCGAAAATTCGTATGACCTATATAGGTGGCTTTGTTAAAGCTGGTTCTGGGGTGGTTCTGGGGTGGTCCTTCTGCAACGCAAAACGGCAAAAACTTGCAGAAGCTGCAAAGGCCAAGCTTCTCTGACACATAATCCATTATCAAATCAACCACCGAGACCAATACCACGAAGAAATCAAAAGCATTCCAAGAACCATCTTTGCCTTTTTCTGAGTCAGAAACTGAGAAAACTGTCAAATACAATCAAATACATGCATATTGTACTACAAATCATTGCTCGCCCGTTCAAATTTGCAAACATGAAAGAAAATAAAAAACGATTCTGGTTCAGGCAAGCTTCCCAGCCAAAATTCCTTGCATCCAAATGCCACAAGCTTCAGGAGAAGCTCGACAACGAATGCTCCAACCTGGACACAGCGGCAGTCACGGGACAACCTTGAACTTGACATGCACTAACTGAGAAAAACAAAGAAAAGCACAATCACCCTGGATCACACTGGAATTGCCAAGCAGCAATCACCTGGTTGAAAATAGAAAACCAAGAAGGTACTTCCGACGCATAGAGAAGTGAGGTACCAACGTCAACTTCGACCCCAAGTAAAATCACGTTCATCAGAATCAAGACGGCCATGGCAATTGCAAACCATGCCGACGTCACGACATATTTGATTCGTGATCTGACTCCGACTTCTGGGTCTAACGATTCCACCGTACTCTGACGCCGTGAAGCAGCTCTTCTTGCCTTCTCTCCATGTCTTGCAATGCTTGCTCGCACGAATGACTGGGCGCTTTTGAGGGTACTGCGCATGCTACTTCGGGTACTGCTCCGCACGCTCTGTGCGCTCCGCGCGCTCCACATGCTCTGTGCGCTCCGCGCGCTCCACATGCTCTGCGCGCTCCGCATGCTCTGCATGCTCCGCATGCTGCTCTTGTGCCCCAATGTAGCTACTTGTTGGATATTAGTTTGCCGCGTCTGCTGCAGAGTGAAGCCACGTGAAATCATCTCCGACATCTCCTCCAACAGACCCTCTTGACGATGAAAACGCTGCTCGATCAAATTCCGCAGAGCTTGTAGCTGTTCTTCCACAGTCAATACATCCCATTCGTTGCCTCCACAGTGCCATGCTCAAGCAGTACACAGCAAAAATTCAGTGCAACCTCCCTCTGAAAATTGAACAAGCATGATCAAGCAATGAATAAAACTGAACAAACATTGGACAAACGTTATTAGTCATGAACCACAGACTACACAGGCCAGCAAACATGCAGTGTGGCGACACCGCAACTATTGCAGCACAGTTGTCAGCCTGTGCCCATCTTCGTGTGATCCTCATCCTCCATGAGCGTGTCAATTTCTGTGACACGGGCCGACTTCCACTCCCTACACAAGCATTAAGCCAAAAAGAGCATCATAGAGAAGTCATAGGTTGTCATTACTTAAATAAGTAGGAGGTGGGAGGGTTGATGGGGGGGGGTCCTGTTTCGAATTTCTTGGAACCTAGACTTTTTGCTTGCCGGTTCCAAGCTCTCCTGCTAATAACATATTATGTGGATCTCACATATCCCAAAATTCAAGCGGCGCACCGCCAACGAGTGTGGTCCCGCAGTGGGGAAGGGTCTATTGTCTGATTGATAACAAGGTCTGAACTGTATCCTGGGGCCTTAGGAAAAGTAGGAAAAATGCCTCAAACATTCTAGGTCTACAATGTTCCAAAGAAAAAGGTCTAACATGGAAGTCAGAAAGCACATGGAAGGTCTACAACGAATCTTGGACCATGTTAGACCCTATCTATATCGGGCCTGGGGGGTTGTGATTTCAGACCCTAAGTAGTTGGGGGATATGCAAAGATTCTAGGTCTAATTGCCCTGCCATGCCTTGGCTTTGCTGCATCAAAAGTACAAAATCAAATGCGCAGAAAGAGCAAATAAAACATCATCTGCGTTGCAAGTAAACTCAAGTAAACAACCGATATCTTTGTGCGACCGGCCAGCCAGCTTTCCGAAGATGGACAAGTCTTACAAAGGTTTACTATGTTTTGTTACAATTTATACCTGAAAGATCCTGAAAGACTGGAACCGCCTATTTCCATTTGTCAGTGCGTGTGTCTCTGCGTGGCCTTTGCCAAGGGAAGGCTCAATGGATGGTTGAACATGAACCATAAATGGACTGCCGCGGAAAAAAATTGAAATGGCCTTTGCCACCACATTTGGCACCAGGCTCAGGCTACGATCAACAGCAGTTCCAACGAACAGCTGTCAATTCTCAGAACTTCTCTTTGAGAGGCTCTTCTTCATCTTCTTCATCCTCGGCCTCGTCCTTGTCGTTTTCCTCATCGACCAAAAGGAGCTTGGATGCCAACGACTCGAACTCCTGCGCGCTTGCAAGTCCAAACCAAGTCATGAATAAAAAAACATGCCCCACTTGACTCAATAACATCTATAACAATTATTTACTGCGCAAACTTCAAAGACAAGGAGTTCCGCGCCGTGATCAGGTACAGGAGGGCCTGCCGAGTCAACCTCACTTGTTGAGGCCGTTTCCGGCATGCTTCACATGATGCATTGTACATTGCAAATGCTGTCAAAACGTTCTAACTTTTGACCCGAAGTTGCAATAATCCGGAAGGCCACAAAGCCCATACTACATACGACCCTTCACAATCGTCAATATATATATATATATATATATGAGGCGCCGTCAAAATATATTATAATTGTCTAGTATGTTTTTGAAGGGTTATCGTTTTTTTGGGGGGGCCATATCGTTTTACAGGGTTTTGCTGTTTTCGGCACCATCCTTCACGTTCATAAGTCATAGAGGTAGTGGTAGTGGTAGTACTAGTAGTAGTAGTAGTAGTAGTAGTAGTAGTAGAAGTAGTAGTAGTAGTAGTAGTAGCAGCAGCAGCAGCAGCAGGAATAGTAGTAGTAGTAGTAGTAGTAGTAGTAGTAGTAATAGTAGTAGTAGTAGGAGTAGTAGGAGTAGTAGGAGTAGTAGGAGTAGTAGGACCTTAGGAGTAGTAGGAGTAGTAGGAGTAGTAGTAGGAGTAGTAGTAGGAGTAGTAGTAGTAGTAGAAGTAGCAGTAACAACTTCAATGCTTCGAAACATCTTCTGTTGAAAAGGCTTTGGCCCAGTCACAGGGCCTCCCTCCTTTGCAGGGGCCAATTTTCAACAAATGGTTATCGCTAGGTTATCGCTAGGGTTATCGTTTTTAGGGCTGCGAAATTTCCTCAAACTATGTCATGATGAGAAACCTTGCACCTGGTGACTTGGTGAAAAAGGCTTCGGATCTCTGCAATCAAGACTGGCCAGGATGCTCCATCATGAATATGATGCACTGAAAGGTTATCGTTTTTTGGGGGGGCCATATCGTTTTACAGCGTTTCGTGCATGTCCGATGTCATTTTCAACCCCTCCCTACTAAATTGGTCTTCGCTTATTTTGACCGTGGCTCATATATATAAGAGGGTCTTTAAGTACTGGGACAACTTTCAGGGGCTTTTCACGCTCTCGTGGGGTAGTTTGCTCTCAGGGGGCTGCTTGATTCACGCCAACTTGTCGATTATTCTCGATTGGGGTGTGATGTGTCGGATTTGGAGAGGAGGGGCTGGTTGAACCCCAACAGACGAAACTACCACTTGTCCAGTCAAAGAACCTTCATCATGATCAAAATGTGTTCTCAATTGGCGACTTTTTGCCCTCAAAAACTGTGTTCCCGTGGGGCAACATAGATCTGGTGTTTGGTGTGTCGAGCCCATTCTGAATAGTTTGATTTGGCAATCAAAGAATGGGCATCTTAGGATATTACAATCCCTGGAACAGGATTAGAGGAACCTCTTGAACATGTGCCTCTTCTCACTTGCTTAACAGCATAGGATGGTCAAAGATCAATCTGAATTGGTCAATTTGTTCTGTGGATGCCTGGAAATCGCGTGATATACTTTGAGGGCTATTACGAGTCTCCACTGTTGAAAACGGTTTGCAAAGTACTCTACGAGGCTTTTAACAGACCGGTTGCGGGTGGCATGTGATCGCAATGGCAACGCAGTTCTTGAATACTGCATTTGGCCCACCGGCCAATCTTCAGTTTTTTCTGCGCAACCATTCCCAGTTCTCATTTACTTCATCAGAATTCCCAGCAAGGCACTTGTTCTCATAGCCCATCTTGGCCATTTGCAAGCTTTTGGCTGGCCCATGCAGCTGCACGCATCCATTCACAAACTCATCTAAATCAATGACCCCATTCTTGTCCACGTCTAACAACACGCACAACATCCTGCAAACCGAACCGGGAACTCGGTCGGAATGGGTACCGATTCGGAAAAATTAACAAATCTTTTGTCCAACATGTTCCACCACGTTCAGGACGTTCTTCCACTCTCTCTCTCTCTCTCTCTCTCTCTCTCTCTCTCTCTCTCTCTCTGGTAACGTGGACTAGCGATATGCAAAGTGGCATCATAAAACAAGAGGACATCCAATTTTTTTCAGAGACAGCTATCCGTACATACAAAGACATGTTGTACAAAAGGGTTGAAGCAGATGAAAAGAAAGGTAAGAAAGACATCCAGTGGATAGATTACGACCTAGAAACCGTATTAACATACAATGACAAGATGGTACATTCAGCAATCAAGATGACGCCCAAGGAGGCTACAAAACAAAAAGACAACTTGAAAGCTAAAGTTAATATGACATTACAAGCAACCAAAACAAGAAGATACCCAGAGATATCAACAGGGGATAAAGTCAGGATATACAGGAAGAAAGAAACCACAGAAAAAGAGCGTAGTAGCAACTGGGGTAAAGAAACTTATACAAAGGGTAAGGATTNGTTTATGACCAGGAATTTCAAAAATACAAGGACAGTATTAAAGAACTCAAGGAGAAACAACCACTAAACCAAAGGATGGCTGAAACAAAGAAGAGAAAAACGAAGAACACTTATTTAGTAAGCTTTTATCTTTACAAAAGGGGGGCGCCTGAAGAAAGAAAGCAGAAACCTGCATTTAGAGCTAATGGTTTTGCATATTACCTTGTAGATTTTCACCTTCACAGTGCAACTGTTACGGCTAGTGAGTTTCCTACAAGAGAAGCTATAATCAAAAGAGTTTTACAATGTTTTACAACATTGATCTAGAGAGGATGACGCAAGTGGAACAATAAACCCAGAATACGCATCCGTAAAAGAACTTTTAAAGAGTGATGAAGAATTTGAGGGTTGGCTTTCCGTTCAGTCTTTGAGAGTTAGGGCAACCCCGTTGATGCTATCAAAATCCTTTTTCCACCTGCTTGCTCTAAGTGTCCCTGGCGTCTCCACATGAAAAGCCTTGCATTTGCAAAGTCACAGAAAACGACTAAATTGAAGAGCTCCTCAATGAAATAGCCAGCTGATGCTTTTGCCAGATAAAACTCAAAGAGAAGATTCAATGTGCTCCGCTCCTTCGGTTCTGCCCTGCAAGGCCATACTGACGCCACAAAACAGCAAAAGAAGCATCAGCAAGTTGAAATATCAGACTCTTCGATAAAGGGTCTGACTCGTGGATAAGCATCTGCCATTCAACTTCTTGTAAATAAAATTCTAAAGTCTTTTGACGAGACCATCTGCCCCTCCAAGCAACCCAGGACAAATTTTCAGTAGCACAATAGTACCAAGTGGCACCAGAACCACGAAGTACACCTGGCGTAGCTCCATACTGTCGAAATGGAACCCGAAGCCGCTGAAGGATAGCATCCCACTGTCGTCTGAAAGTGTCCCTGAGGATGTGCTGCAAGCTGATCGAAAGGCAACTACGCATGTTCGACAACCCACCGTTGAAAAGCGGCCAAGCATTTTGATCATCCGTTCGGATGTTGCCTTCACAAAACCTATGTTCAGATTCATCTTTCCTCTCTTTGGTCCAGGGTTCCGTTCAATGTCACCACATAACAATAATAAGAACCTTTTTGCCGTACCGGCTGGAACAGACAACTGCATCGAACTTCCTGTAGTCGCCCTTCGCAAGCTGCAAAAACCAATCCGGCAAGTCACGAGTTGGAGGCTCAACGTCCCGGCCCCGTGAAGGCCGATCGCTTCTGTTTGGACTGGAATAACAATGCAACAAACCCGGGTACAAACTGCTACCCAGGATGTAGGCTACTGAACCTTGCAACACTCTGCTGATAGCGAATGAGCTTGATCGGCCCTTAGATACCGCTCCGATGGTAACACGGCTGTCAAGCAAGCCAACAAAACATGAATTTACTTCGGTGTTAGCTGCAGCTTTATAAGGCTCTTATATGTTCGAACTTCGTTCACATTTATGTGACCAGATTTCTTAAATCTATATCTGAACATCTCATGAAACTGGAGGCCCTCGCATGACTCATTGATCCACTCAGGGTCTTCGTACCAAGGCCTAGTTGGATAGACAGGCTCACCACTACGGCTATAGCTAATCAACCCTAGGGAACCCCGAACTGCACGTTCTAAACCGGTGGCCATCTCTTGGACAAGACGGTATATATGGATATGCAGCCGAAAATGAAGGCACAACATCCCCTACTTTCGGAACTTTTCCATATACGGCTTCACATGATGGACGACACCGTCTCAGAAAATCACCCAAATTAGTTTCGTAAATGAACCCGGCACAACAAAATGCTGATTCTTCCACGGGCAAGTGCATCCGCATTCGAGTGGAACGATCCAAGGCTTGTTGTGCAGCCACTTGGATGGCTTCTTAAAAGCACTGCCATGATGGCAAAAACAAAAATGGCTGATAACACATGCGAGCATCGATCACCATGATACGATAGCAATGCAAGAAAAGACGACTGCTGCCAGGCTGTTCGATGCTCACATACTGGCCTAACTGCATAGCGATGGTCAAAACAAATTCAGTTCGACGGGCTAATGTGTTATGGTAATGGGTGTAAGGGTCATTTGGATCAAACCCAGCTGGACATGATTTACTTCTAACTTGAGGTCGTGGAAGGGTCCCGAAACTAGGACAAGGAACTCCAGCGTGCCAATCTCGCACCACACGGCAGAGCCAGAGACACGAGTTCATGGAAAGCACTTGGATTCGCCATGTCGACATAGCGCAGTCTGCGCCCTTCTACATCAATTCCATCATGCACTCGAAAACCCCTAGCTAAATGTGCACTTGACCAATTGCCACTACCGCGCAAGTTTTCCAAACAATCGAACAAAATACCCTCGCTAAGGGGAGATGGAATGCAAGTTGAAACAGCATCAAGTGTAGCATTACTCGATTGTGTGAACTGAAGATTGCTTTCTGGTTCAATGCCCTTTTCCTCAAGGTATGAAGCAACCGGGGATTGGAGTTTAGTGTAAAACCCTCTTTGTTCAAAATGGCGCCATAACTCTTCTGACACAATTTGATTGACAGCTGCATAGGTGACAGCACCACCCTCTGGACTAGCATCAGTGCAAAACAACTTTGCACGCAGGTCACTCTGAGCAATGGGGCTGAGGAGAGCCAACATCTGAAGCTCACAACGACCCTGACGACTAATACAGAAAACTTCCTCAGGATCCCTATTTAGTCCTTCTCTAAAAAGTTGATCAACAACAAAGAATATGACAGGTCGGAAAAGGAGGACATGAATCCAACATCCCAAAAGGACTGAAAGAAGTTTTCTTGTACAAGCGCCAATCTTAACAAGATGCATAGTGATGGCAGAAAGGATTGCAACCCTTTGTCAGGGGGCCAAATATTTACCATGCTGCAGCATATACCATCAAAATCGGCACCGAGTATGACACCCTGAGTCTCATTCCTCTTACGTTTCTTTTCATGCTGAACTAGCCCAACCTTACGGTATATGCAGACTCAGCATTACTAAACACTTTCGTGTCACGAAGCGAAGGGTTGAGTTGATAATCTTTGATGGGTAACCTCTGAATTCCTACATGATCATCTATTGCAAGCAATTCCACAAATGAACCTCTAGGTACTGGCCAACGATATCTCAAAACTTCGGATGGGTCCATAGAACCAACACAAACTCTAAGTACATTACCGTGGGACTGCTGTGCAATCTCTACTGCAAGTGAATCTCCCATTGCCAGTGTAGACAGACAAACCATCAACTCTTTGCCACTATGTTTCAAAGGATCAAAACAACCTCAGTGGGATAACTCTACCGATTGAAACTTCTTTCTGAAACAGTTTCTAAGTGCTCCGCGCTCACTGACTTTTAAACGTGTAGTAGAAATCAGTTCCATCATCAGCACTAAACCGATACATGGAACCCTCAGGCAGATGCAACAATCCAAGCATACACCCGGGCGCTAAGTCTTGAGTTGCAATCTATCGAAGTTTGCATCTTTATCGACAGCAAAAATACCTACAGCCTCTGCATAATCTTTTTCTGAAGATTCAACGAGTCCACAAGCCCCAAGCTTATCCCATCGAGAAACTAAATTCAAAAACTCTTCCCTTGAACAATGCATTCGGGCAGGTCTGGCCGGAGGCCAGGGTTTTGGTTTTCTCGACACTTCGGGGTCTTCAAATGCTTCTTTATATAGCCCCAGGATCAAAACTGGGCGGATTTTCCCACTTCACACGCGACGAGATGACCGGCTTCGCACCGAGGATACGGCCAGCAACGAAATCGCACGAATGATCAGGGTCAGGTTCTTTGGACTTGCGAGTTTCATGGCACCCAAAATGCGAGGAATATGGATCAAAACTGCCGTGCAAACTAGACAACAAATCGGTGAGGTCTTCATGATTCATTTTGCAAACAGGAAGGGAACTCAACGACTTAATTAGACCTTCAAACTTTCCAGAAGCCCGACCCAGATCAACTCCATCAAATGGGGACATGTGAAGGAAATGATCCAGCATGGCCTCGAGACGTTCGATGATGCAATGCTGCTGTACTGAGATTGTGGCCCGTAGTTGAGCCGAGGGAGGTGGCCGTTTTGGATGACCCAAAGTCTCCCAATTTAGAGCACAAATCAAAAGGCTCAAAAGCTCAGTCCGCACGGCGTGATATCTCTGGCGCCGACGGCGCTTCGGAGAAGGTCGTGTGATTGCCGTCCCACTCCACCTTACGGGCGGAACAGGCCACAAAGAACCGGATCAATTCTTTTGCACGGCGCGGGTGGGGCTAGCTAAACTAGCCTTGACGAATCCTCTGAGACCGGTATGGCAGCACCAAAACGTTCGACACAAAACTCTTCTTCAAACCCGTCTAAGCCCAAATGATTAGTTTGACTATCCATCCTAGACGAAGGGGGTTGACAACTTACATCAGGAGATTTATTAACACTAGCTTTCCCGGCCTGACGAAGACAACTCACGAAGCCGTGCTGTTGGCAGGATTTGGAGCCTGAGGACCTTTCTTTGGTCGAGGCTTTCTCTTCGGATCTCTATGAAAAAAAGTCCCTCACAGAAACGCTAAATTCCCCGATATCCAAGCTGGACTGCACAATCGGCTGAATGGTTGCAGCCGTGGTGGTTCCTTGGACGGCAAAAGGATATGAGTGTTTGGCGCTGCCCATCCGCTCAGGAGCCATGACAATTGAGTCTTGCCTCCGTCTATTGTGGGGGGTCCTCCTCCAAGAGTTGGGAATGCAGAGACTCGAAGGACTGCGGTGCAGGACGACGCTTTGGTGGGGCAGGAACGAGAGGCAGCCGAGGAAAAGATTCCCGAGGCCACTTTGGCCAATTTGGTTGCTCAAAGTCAGGATCCTATTCAGCAGATGTTAGCTCTTCAACTGCAGCAGAACCAGATGCTTCTAAAGAAACTGGTGCCTCGCAATTCCGACCCGGTGTTGGGGGTACTTTCATCAGGGAGCGATGGGGGAAGCAGCAGCAGCGGCAACATCAAGGGGTGTTTGGCTCGAGACGCTTTTCTGAAGGCCATCGCTAGCGGCTAGCGTGTTCTATGAAAAACATCATGCGAGCCAAAAGCCCGAGCATCTCCAGGTTTCGACTTTCGTACCCGATATCTGCCAAGCCTCCGACACCATCGTGGCAAACAAAGTCAATTGGCGATACTCCTGAAGAGGGATTCTTCTTTCCATCTGATGCAAACGAGCCCACTGCTGATCGTCCAACTGTGAACTCTGGCCTGTGCCAAACAGAGGAGGAGCCCGAACCAAAGGGGCGGCTTGCAGTCAAATAATCCTGAGCAGTATCTTCGTCTAACCCAGAACTGATCCAGTGATTTGCTGCTGCGAACACACTTGCTTTGACTGGTCGGCAAATCTTTCCTCCAACCTTCAGCTGAATGACAACTGCTCCACGAGGAAGGATGCCCCGAGAGTTGGTTGGCACTGAAAAATGATCGGCAACCACCCAAGGAAGATCCACAAGCACTACCTCGTGTTGACCAGCACCATCGCCTCGAAGGGTTTCGATATCCACCTCGACGGCAAACAGCATAGGTTCCACAGAAGACTCCCCGCCTAACTTCACGATGCTTTCTTGCAACTCTACTGAATTCGGGATTGCTAGCATGAATCCTCCTTGCCTGACGTAGACAACGAAACAAATTGCTATGGTTGGATTGCCACTCGCAGAGGCTCCGGCTAAAACAATTTCGGAAGTGTTGCGCTGAGCCAGCGCGGTGATGCCTGCCTGGTCGACAAACCAATGTAATAACTGTTCCGGTATGGAATTGGAGGGCTGGAACACTCGGTTCCTAGATATTCACCGTCCAGGTGAAGCCGGGCAATCACACCCGCTCTGAATGCTCTGCTGCAGTCCAATCACTATTTGAGCCTCGAAGCCGACAATGAAGGTAATGCAGATGAGGCAAAGGCAATCATGCAAAGGATGCTGCACTTCGAGCAGCCAAAGCACTCTGAACCAAAGCTTCTGAATGCCAAGTCCCTTCAATACGATCCCAACTTGCCCCTGCTGAGGAAGCTGCAGTTGAAGCTGGTGCTTGCTGTGCAGAAAACCCAAAGGCAAAGGTGTAGGTGCAAAAGATGAAGATCCAGAAGCAGGACTAAGCCTTCGAACACTACGCGTGATCTCGAGCTGACCCAACCTCACTGTCACAGATTCCACGGGATCTGATGGACACACTGATGGATCCTCACTTTGCATCAACTCCCCCGGTCATATTCTGCTAACCTGCCACGAAAGTCAGAAGAAGCCACCACAGGAGCCACCTGCTGCAGGCTGACACTGATCGCTTTGGCAGCAAAACTTATCAATCTCCGGCACTGAGCAGAAAAGAGGATAGCTGCACACAAGAACCCCACGAGCCAGCAGCAGCCACCAACCACCACTATGGCTAAGCCAACAAACAGCACCCCAAGGACAAGAAGATGGGGTGCTCCAACCTCTGAGTTCTCGGAGTTCTCGGAGAATCTCAGGGATAAAAACAAACCAACCGCTCATGCAACTTGAACCCCAAAAGCTTGCAGCCAATCGCAAATCCACTTCCAAAGGATGAAATGACATTACTGATGTAGAACTTGTATGTGAGGATGGAAAAAGTACAGCATCATCACTAAACACTTAAGAGATGCTGTTAATGTATCTATTTTTCATAGGTATGCCCATACACCCATAGCACAGAATGCTGATACATTAAGGAAGCTATTAGTAGAGGAAACTATATAGAAACTGAATGCTGGATTAATGTATTGACTGACTACTATGCCGATACAATAATGAATGAAAGAACCCGCAAGAGACTAACATGACACAAGGTTATTGAAATCCTAGGTGGAGATGCCTTTAGTCAGAGAGGAGCATCCACCCAAGAGATGCAGAAGGTGTTTGAAGAATATAATCTACAAGTAAGAGTATATAACTTTTCTCACATTTGGTCTATAAATATGACCCACCCCCAAAAAAAACATCATGTTAAAACACTCTACACAATGGTTAAGAATAATCATATCTATGCATTAAACCACGACCGTAAGAGCGTCCAACAAAATCAATCATCAACATCATTATAGTAGTCAGGGCATCTACTGACTACTACTTGAATGAAAAGAAAACTCCACCAAAATACAGAATGATTAAGGATATAGATGATATTTTGAAAATAAAGCTTGATAAGGATGAAAAGGAAGTGCATCTAGTCCTAGAGCCTAACAATCTACAAGAGCTATTCTTTAGGATTATTGATTGTTGATATTTTTTGCAGGGGCATCCGACGGTTTGCCCTGTTTGTGGCCAACATTTGCTGGAGGGATGGTCAAAAAAAGGAGCATGAACGCTGAGAGATTGCTCAGGAGCGATGGGAATGATGTACTTTACAGACTTGTATATCATTGAAAAGTCAATTGTCAAGGCAGGCCCTGAGCGCACTGTTTCTAAGTTCTTTCTTGGAAAGAGGAAACATTTGCACCCAGGACCCACAAGGACAGCATGCAAAAGCCCTTTCAGTCAGGTCGATGTCAGAGTGAAGGATGTTCCAATCAGCGTGACAAACGAATGCAATCTGGAGGACAACAATATACCAACCTTTTGATAGTGGATATGAACCTAAAATTACTTTGCAAGCGGGTATAAAAACAGAGATGAGGTTAAAACTGAAGAAGGCAAAATACATAATCAAAACCCAGAATTTAGTTAAATCTTCGGCTGATGGATGCATAGCAGCGAGAGATGAAATCACATACAACAAAATGAATGAAGCAATGTTTAAACTTAAAACGTCCTTGTTCATCCAATCCATAAATCTCATTACACCGAAAAAGATTTAACTATACTGGATGATGGTAGGACAATAGCACCAGTAGGCTTGTTTTACCCACAACATGCTAAACCCAGAATTAAACCCAATGACATCATTGAAATTGATTTAAGCAAGGCACTCACCAAGGCATTTATGGACATTAGTAAGATTATTGTATTCAATCAGTTTGGATGTATGGAAGTTTTGCGACGATACATTCAATATTGATAAGCATCACGACTTGACTATGTATTACATATATGTTGCTCATACTATCATATCTTAACTACACCCGCATACTATTTATTAACAATATAACCTTATCACAGGACAGATTTTGAAAAAAAAACTACCTGAAAAGCTTGTGAAGAGTATTAAGATTTTAAATTCTAAAGAGCCGTCATTCATACATAAGGTTGATTATAAAGGTATAGTGGATGAACACCGGGACACCACCATTGATGAAAATGATACGGATGAGGATAAGTATATCAAAAACTCATTGGTAATGCTAATTACGGATTATTAAAGAAGGGAAGCTCAACAAGCTACAAAAGCATAGTCTATAAAAACTTAAGAGAGGCTATGCATAATCAAACTAGTTGTGGAGGCAGGGTTCATAAGTTCAGTTATGTTAAGGAAACTATTGAGGAGGAAAGGGATGAACTGGGGTGTTCAACGTCAACACAGGTAAGTTCATATTATGAAGATGAGTTAAAAGCATACTACATTCTAAACTTGAAGGACAAGTCGCAATTATAAAATGGGTTCAGATGGATTAAGGAGATACTCTTACAATATCAAAACTTTACGATGTGGGAGACTTACTGGAAATTAAGAGATGCGGGTATCAGTCTATAGTGTTAAGACTGATGCTTTCACTATCAAGGGTGCTGATGAGGCAAAGGCTAGATGTTAGATTTTCATAATGCTGTTGGTGGGTGGAGAGTAAGCAAAAGTCATCATGTAAAACTACCCACTGACCTTTTTAAGTGTGTAAGGAATGAACTTACACAAATACCTGTTTATGAAAGAAAGGAGATTGAGATAGAGGATGAGTATAACACTGACGCTATAGTGGAGAAGATTGTAGACAAGAAACAGGTAATGATTAGAGGGACAGTGCCCGGAACAGGTAAGAGTTATATCTGCAAAGGGATGGCCGAATTAGGGTATAGGGTCGTCTTTGTCTGTCCTACTAATAGGCTACTGCAAGAGTTTGAGGGTGAAGCTATGACAGTAAATAAGTTTTTTGGTATATCACTCGGGGATGCATATGCAAAACCCTTTGATTATAGTGAATACGATGTGATAGTCTTTGATGAGATATATTTTAGTGGGTAATCAAGCGCTTTGTTAAAAAGAACAAGGATAGCAAAATTATAGTAGCTACATGAGACTGTAAGCAATTGAAGAGCCTCCAGCCCATAACTAATACAACAGATTATGAGCCAAATGTTGATAGCGTTATTGATAACATCTTGGAACATCATATATTACTAAAGGTATGTAAGAGATTGCACACTGATGAGGATAGAGATAAGCTTCATAACATTAAACAGGACATCTTTCTAAATGGCATATCCGTAGATGCGTTGGTGAAAAATATGGATTTAGATACACTGATGATATCACATCAAGCCCTTTCAACATAGCATTTCTAAACAATACTTGTAAGAATGTATCATCTAAAAGAGGGATGCGGAGAATAGGACTAGTGAATATGAATGTGGTGAGAGGCTAATATGCCGTGAATACACTACTGTTGATCAACATGTTTTCAATGTAAATTTGCAATATGATATTGTTAAAGTTTTAGATGGAGCACTGCTATTGAAAAATGTCAAGGATGGAAAGCATCTTCGCTTCTTGTTGTACCTGCCACTCTGCACAAGGGTGCAGTGTGGATGATGAGATTACAATATTTGACTACAACAATATTTTTTACGAAAATTATCCTGAATGGCTTTGGACGTCCATTACCAGGACAAGGGACTTAAGTAAGGTAAAGTTCTTTAAATACAATAAGGGCACCAGTGACGACTTCAACCAGAAGTTGATAATGAACTATTTCAACAGGAAGGTTGAAAACTACAGACTACAGGATATGAAAGGGAAGAGACAAATACCTAAACAGGGATATGTAAATACAGAGTGGTTCTTGAAAAACATCACTAATAGCTGTAATTGCTGCGGTTGCGGTTTTAGTTTAGATATTTATAGTGGTGGTATAATGAGCAATCTAACCGCGCAAAGGGTAAATAATGAAGAAGCCCATACATTGGATAATATAGTGCCCTGCTGTCGCAGATGTAATTGTAGTGGTAAATACTGGATTTTAAACAGATTTCTTTAGGAAAGTACTTAAAGAAATATTACCTACAAACATAGTAGATATATGACAATGCATATTAGTGGGTTGCCAGCAGATGTATTCAGTAAAATTGCATCCTGTTATGTAGGTGCGTCCGAATATGTCAAGCTAAATCATAACAAGGATTTAAATACAAAGCAAACAAAAGAGAATCCACTACAATAAATACCAATGGTGCATTAAGGAAATTGATACAATGAAAAAAGCACATATTTCTTTCACATAAAAAATATTGTTTAGAACATATTTTTAACCAAGAACAAAAAATTCAAGAACAAGTAAAACAAGAAGACCGAGTAATCAACTTTTTTATACTTTTATGTAAGAATTTCCATACTTTATTTTGATAAGAAAGAACATGTACGGAAATTGTCAGTGACGAAATCATTCGATACTTGGCATTCCATTTCTGACATACTGTGTGTTGTGTATTGGTTTTACTCCGAAGTGTTTAACCATTACAGTTTGCCTGAATATGAAAGTCTTTGAGACTTTGATGTGTATGTCTATTCTAGAATTTCAATGCATGATGTTTTACTACAAAAAATGTTTTATTATGATTTTTTTCTTTAGAAAAGGTGCTTAAAGAAATATAACCTATATATAGTAGATATATGACTATGCATATTAGTGAGTTGCCAGCAAACGTATTGAGTAAGGTTGTTGCATACAAATTAGGAGATCCTAAATATATAAGATTAAAATATAACAAAAAGTTCAAACAAATACAAAATGAATCTAAAACAACTGATGAGAGGGACAAGTATACTTTTTGTCTGGGGATGCTGAAATTTATCGATGGGATTACACTATAAAAGGTAAATACATTAGTCCGTTAAGTATTGCAAACCAGTGGGTTAGAATATCAGATTTTCACGATAGATTTATAGATGAACAAACAGATGAGGATGATGATGCTGACCTTGACATTGCATCAAAGGTTCATTTTACACCAATCAGACAAGATACAAATCCATCTTGGGTAGGGTTTTGCAAGGTTAATATGAAATTACTTAATTCATCCCGTCGCAATATTTTGGATGAATGAGAAAAATGGCAGAAATAGCTAAAAACAAACTAGAAAGGACAAAACTAGATTATATGGAAAGTGGTGGTACAACATTCGAAATTAAATATATAAGTATGGAAAGTCAAGTACAAAGGACGACTATAATTTACCCCTAGATTAGTGAAGAATATATGATATTTTACTTCAAAAAATATCATATATTTTTCTACGCAGGACAACCCTTACACAATACTTACTATTCTTCTATCTACCTAGCCTTGCCCATGTCCGCCCTTAAGATAGATTTGGGGGTAAAATCCTCCTATAATCTTATAGGGCTATACCCCAGACCTATGGGCTAGGACATGGGCAAGGCCTATTCTAACTGCGTCAGTCCGAATTATTCACCGGATCACTCAATCGGTAGGAGCGATGGGCGGTGTGTACAAAGGGCAGGGACGTAATCAGCACGAGCTGATGACTCGCGCTTACTAGGAATTCCTCGTTGAAGATCAATCACTGGAATGAACTTGACAAGGAACCTGCTCTGGACTTTACGACTAAAGGGAGAAAACATGCATATCAACACCTCTTGTCCAGTGCGGTGCAATCATGTCTTTCCTTGGTGGAATTATTTTCTTCTAGTGAAATTAGTTTGCCCTGCTTCTACCATCTACCAAACTAAACGTCTACCATTTTCCGATGGCTTTTCCGCCCTGCTTCAACGAAAGCAGGGGTCATTTGGTAAATGGACACTTGGTTTACGACTGACTCATGCAGTCCAGACATCATTGGTACTGATGCCCATTGCTTCCATGAAGTTGGAGAGGTCTCCCGAAGACATAGCATCTTGAAGTTCCTGCCAGCACTGCAACAAATCGTAGTTTTCAAGATCATTCCGCAATCCATGTTCCACAAGTTCTTGGACCCTTCGCCAGCTTTGCAGCTTTGCAATGATAAACATTGATAATGTGTGCTTGTCTATTATTTCATGGCATGTCCTTACATATTTCTATCCATATACGTGGGGCAGGTCTCCAGGATTCTTGTTGCAGGCCTCAAAAGTTACCTCATCCATATCTCGGTGGTCAATCTCCTTGAAAATGAGCTTCAATGCCTCCGCCTGCATGTTGCAACATGAAGCTTCGAACTCATGCAGCTGCAGGTTTCTTCAGTTTATGATGTTTTCCTTGTTCTGCCACTTCTACAAATGCCCGCAACAGGATGATCGCCATGAATTCAAAGAACATCAAACAAAGACAGAAATCAATGATCGACAATTTGTCAATCAACAGTCACCACTGCGGCAAAAGTAGAAGTACCAAACTCAAAAAACAAACATGCATATATTGACTTACAAAACATGCAAATAAACACTTGCAATAAAGCACTTGCAATCAAATGCGCGACAGTTTTTCCAAAAGTGAATGACGTGCTGCTTTGGATCTATATCCTAAATATTCCTAAATCATATAATGCTACCAACTTGACCGCATCTTTGTTTCCTGCCTGCTGGGCCTTGACACGCATTTGTTTAAAGGTCGCAACATCTTTGTCGGCAGTTGCGGTCTCCACTGTTGTCGAGCAGAAAACTCCTGACAGGGACATTGCAGTCTACTTTTTGTGAAAGTAATCGAAAGTTCCAACAAGTCGGCTCATTTAATTGTTGGTGTTGATTCTTTTCTTTACATGAATTTATTTTTCGAAAATGGAATTTGTTTGACCCAAACTCCTGTCACCACCTCGGCATACAAACTCCAACACCTACTATGAGTAGGCAATGCTTTGACTGTGCTTGGTCTCCAAAAAACATGACATCACTAGTGCCGGAAGCGTGGGCAACAACATCATCAGGTTTTGACAAAAGTCGCGGGTGTTTTTCCAAGTTCTTCTTCTAATCTCATTAGCAAGCATACTTGCCATGTCGTGATCTGAAATATTGTATCGTGCTCCCTCTTGGGCATTCTATTGCATTCTAACGCATCCTAGAATTTTGCTTGCCAGAGACTGATCTGTGTCAAATAGATGTATGACCACTAGTGAAAAAAACAAAACATATGCGGATAGCGGATGTATCACCACAAGTGGTGATTCCTTTGCTGCACTGTTCCTTGACTATCCTTGACTCAGCTGTTCCTTTACTGAATTAGTCCTTTACTAAACTATTCCTTTTTGAACTGTTCCTTTACGAGGCGATTCCTTTACTGAACTGTTCCTCTCCTTCAGATTTCCGTATATCGGAAGTTTCTCCGCAAAACTTCCTTTGACCAACCTCCCTCTATTAATTTGGTCTCACAATCTTAGCTTGATATCATCCAGATGGTCCATAGGATACCCACCCCAACGTTCACAAAAGAACATTCGATCATTACATGGCTTTCTGTTTGAGTTTCTGACAGCACAGCAAAAGGGTTCCTTCAAAACGAGCGATGTGGAATAGTTGGCCACCAACCCTCACAGTAGCTAGCTGACCACCAGCCCTCACAGCATCTCACAGCAACTAGCTGACCACCAATCCTCACGGTAGCTAGCTGACCACCTACCCTCGCAGTAGCCACCAATTTGGAAGGCTGCTGAGAATGGCCGCGGCTCTAACAGTAGCTAGTTGGCCACCGACATTCACAGTAGCACGTCGGCCACCAAGTTTGAAGGCTGTTGAAGATGGCTGCTGATGTTGGCTGGTGAAGAGGGCTGCTGCGGAAGGCTGAGGGAGGCTGCTAAGAAGGGCCACTGGGGCAGGCTGCTGAGAAGGTCTAGAGTCTAGGCTACTCCAACATCACTGCAACTTCATCAAATACTGCCCCTGCACTGCATGCCGCTGCCACGGAAAAATTACAATGCAATTTGACAAAATATTGCGCCTGCCACGAAAAATGACACTGCAACTTCACTGCACTCTTCCTTGACTGCACTCTTCCTTGGCTGAACGCTTCCTTGACAGGACCCTTCCTTGATGGAACTCTTCCTTGATGGAACTCTTCCTTGAGGGAACTCGTCCTTGACTGAACTACTCCTTAACTGAACAGTTCCTTGACTGAAATCCGCCCGCACCGTAGGTGCAAAAGGGCGTGTCTTTCCGGAGGCGCTAACACAGTCAGCTTTAGCTGGGGGGGAGGGCACCTTTTTTTGCAGGTAAGATGCATGGTACGTTCATAAAACACAGCATTTTTGGGCCTGTCCCCTAATTTTAGGGGTTAGAACTTTGCAGCAAAGATTGTGACAAACAAAATGTCAAATTTAGGTGCAGTTTACCTATTTTTGGCGATATAATACTTTCTTGAGTCCGGATGAACGGTGGCAAAAACGCAGCAAAAAATGATTGATTTTTGAATGGAGGAGCACGAGCTTAAAAAATGTTAAAAAAACTGTTTCAAAACATCGTTTTTTTTTTGCATTTGGTCTTGTCAAAACACTGCAAATACCACTGTTTTTGGTTGGTTTGCTTTGAGAACTGGAAGTAAAAACATGAAGAAAACCGTGGTATTTGCGGTACATTTAAAGCCCCTTGTTGAAAAACATCGCAAAACATAATGTTTTCTACGCGTTCGCTAAAAAAACAGTGTAAATGGCGATGTTTTTGGACGATTTTCGCCCTTGACGCTTCAAAAACGTCGTAAAAACCAGTGGTTTTTCTTCTAAAGGCATAAACATGGTGCTAAATACAGTGTTTTTTTTTGGATGTGTTTGGTCTAAAATACAGTATGTGACCTGGAACAACAACAACAACAACAACAACAACAACAACAACAGCAACAGCAACAGCAACAACAACAACAACAACAACAAAAACAAAACACCACCACCACCACCACCATCATCATCATCATCATCATCATCATCATCAGCAACAACAAGAACAAGAACAAGAACAAGAACAAGAACAAGAACAAGAACAAGAACAAGAACAAGAACAAGAACAAGAACAACAACAACAACAAGAAGAAGAAGAAGAAGAAGAAGAAGAGGAAGAAGAAGAAGAAGAACATATGACACCTTGTAACCTTGGTGCGGGCGGACCCTGGTGCGAAGCGGCGTGAATATTCCTTCACTGAACTATTCCTTGACCGAACCATCCCCTGACAGAACTGTCCCTCGACTCTACTTCATGTTGGATCCATTTCATGAGTGATCTATTTCAATAGCTTTAAAACTTCGTAACTCGGAATCTTGTTCCAAACTTCTTTTGGCAAAACAGCTTTGGGAGTAACAGGGTAACATGCAAATTCAGTTTCCGGAAATGCCCACCTTTTCAAACGTCAAGTCCAAATGCAGACTCAAGGAGCATTGAGCACCACAATGACACCAATGTTGATGTATACCGAAACCAAAGCAATCGCCAATGGTGAGACATCACGAAGGGGACGCATGGCATCGTCATAGCTGACACCTCCAGTAATTGCCATGAACAAAGTCAGCATACCTGAGAGAAACTAGTTGGCAGCAAGCAGTCAGGGAACCCTGAACAAGTCTTATAAATCTAGACTCATTAAGTGAATGATGTCTGAATACTCAATACAATGGAGTTCCTCCCCTTGTGCGACAAAAGTAAGGGCAGTACTTATGCATACTTTCAGAAACTAACTTCTGTGAAACCATGTCAAGTCAAATTCTTGAATCTAAGGTCCTTGCAAACAGGTACTGTACAGTTTGGCATAAGATCCCACTTTGAAATAACTTTATTGACATGCGAACTTCCATGCAGTTACACACGTCCCCCTTGGAAAGAAAAAAAGATTGATATATAGTTTAAAGCAGATTGATAGATAGATGGATAGATCGATCAGGGACATGGATGGATAGAGGGGGGGATCAGACAGACAGACAGACAGACAGACAAACAGATAGGCAGGCAGGCAGGCAGGCAGACGGACAGGCAGGCAGGCAGACAGACAGATCGGAGAGATAGATAGATAAAAAGATCGATAAGATAGATAGATAGATAGATAGATAGATAGATAAGATAAGATAAGATAAGATAAGATAAGATAAGATAAGATAAGATAAGATAAGATTAGATTAGATTTAGATTAGATTAAGATTAGATTAGATTAGATTAGATTAGATTAGATTGGATTGGATTAGGATAGATAGATAGATAGATTAGATTAGATTAGATTAGATTAGATTAGATTAGATTAGATTAGATTAGATTAGATTAGATAGATAGAACCATAGAAATATAGAAATATAGAAAGATAGAAAAATAGAAAGAAAGAAAGAAAGAAAGAAAGAAAGAAAGAAAAAAAAAGAAAGAAAACAAAATAAAATGGATAAACAATGTGCCTATTTTAGGCCTATATATGAAGGGGGATGTCATCACAGGTTGGCCTGCAATGCGTTGGTTTGCATGATGTGGAATGAAATCTTTCACCAAGCACTGATTGCAGTTGGCGTACTTTCAGAGACACTTGACCAATATTTCTCGAGTAGCGGATCACATTGTGGCGCTCCTGATGTAATGCCGGCATCGATGGTGGAACTGCGGCAATGTTCCACTACCAGCTGAGTCACTGCGATGCCAAAGCCTCAGTGGCAACTTTGCCGGTGAGAACAGTATGGCCAGTGAGAATTACTACATCTGCTGGTATTGGCCTTAGAAACGTTAATCTTTCTGAGCCTTGAACAGGACCAAGACCACTCTGAGAAACATATGGAAAGGTATCGTATCGCAGGCACTAACAATATGATTATACTCATATATATTTAAATATATATTACACCTATTTTGACGTATGGTTATATTTATTGATTCAAATGGTTTCGAAGGGTCACGTTTCAGCAAGCTCTCAAGACTTTGGCACATTGACCCTGATTCAATTGATGTTTGCACTTCCAAATGCAACTATACTCGCATCATTTCAAAATGAAAAAGGGTGCAGTCTTGTCGAGAAGCTGTAAACTAGAAGGAGCAAAAGGACCAAAGTCCAAAAAAGAGAGCCAACTGTGCTCATGATGGACAATAGCAACGTACGAAGTGCCGTGACATAGCGGAAGAGTCGAACTACTCGCATGCCACGAAGTGCTCTGGCTATGCGAATAGATCGGATCAGCTGCAAGTTCCCCGTGTCCAGGGATGAGGATATCATCCTTGAGTCGGGGGCTTGCAAATCTCAAAAAACGTTGCTTCGAGATATCACCACGTGGACCACAAGAAAATCCAAAAACAAAACAAGGCAAGGATATAGTAGTAGTAGGAGGAGGAAAAGTACTAGTAGTAGTAGTAGTAGTAGCAGCAGTAGTAGTAGTAGTAGCAGCAGTAGTAGTAGTAGTAGTAGTACTCGTACTCGTACTCGTACTCGTAGTCGTAGTCGTAGTCGTAGTCGTAGTCGTAGTGGTGGTGGTGGTGGTGGTGGTGGTGGTGGTGGTGGTGGTGGTGGTGGTCGTAGTAGTAGTAGTAGTAGTAGTAGTAGTAGTAGTAGTAGGTAGTTAGTAGATGGTTTCATAGTAGTGAGTACTTGGTTGGGCGGACACAGGTGGCCGCATCAAATCGTGAATTTCGGACCCTTCAAAGTGTGGCAAGCGCGAATATTTCAGCTTGCAATGTGCCAAAATACACAATAGATTCAACTTTTTGGGAGTCTGTACATATCTCACACCTGTCGAACACTGGCAAATGTGCCAAGATACGCACTAGTTTTTATGTTGCGCCGGTACAACAGATACCCAAACCTGCCAAGACCTTCGTGTTTTCAAAGTGCTACTTAATGGACTGCTTCGGTACATACATACTTCACACAGGTGATGACGGTCGTGTTCGAAGTGCTACGCAATGGACTGCTTCGGTACACACTTCACACAAGTTGTTTTGACGCTGTTCAAATGACACCAAAAAAAATGTCGAAAATAGGTCGGGGACAAAAAAAAACATTGTAAAACATTGGGCGAAATAAACAAAATGTAGAAAAGCGTGTGGCCATCCATCTATGTCCGCCGGACCGAGAAGATGACCTTACGTTTGTTTGATTACAAATCAGGTTTGTCGCCTCTACAATCCAAGACAACAAAGAGACATCATGCAAAAACAGATCCTGGGCCCATATCAATCAAGTTACACATGGCCGCAATGTAGAACAACAGGTCCCATTATGTATAAGATGTTTTTCCTCATGTGACCCTAACCTTGTGAGATTATTACATTGAAAAAAAAAACGCTCTAAATGCTATTGGCTCCTGCTACTGCTACTGCTACTGTTACTGCTACTTCTTCTTCTTCTTCTTTTTCCTCCTGCTACTATTACTATTACTATTACTATTACTATTACTACTATTACTACTACTACTACTGCTGCTACTGCTGCTTCTACTCCTGCTACTACTCCTGCTACTACTCCTGCTACTCCTCCTGCTACTACTCCTGCTACTACTCCTGCTACTACTCCTGCTACTACTACTACTACTACTACTACTACTACCACCACCACTAATACCACTACTACCACTACTACCACTACTACTAGTACTACTACTACAACTACTTCTGCTACTACTACTTCTACTACTACTACTACCACTTCTACTACTACTACTACTACTTCTACTACTTCTACTACTACTACTACCACTACTACTACTACTACTACTACTACAACTACTACTACTACTACTACTACTACTACTACTACTACTACTACTACTATTGCTACTACTTCTGCTACTACTTCTGCTACTACTACTACTACTACTACTACTACTA
>DF244588.1:11026-25375 GCA_000507305.1 Breviolum minutum Mf 1.05b.01 | reverse complement strand
ACCTTCTACTGCAAAGGCCTCAATCTTGTAGTCTTTCTTCAACTGCCTCTCTAGCCCACGGACTAGGCTTCGACAAAAAGCCTTGGGATAAACCTGGGCTTTCTTGGGAAGTCCATGAAGTGTTGGAACATGTTGATGTTCACCAGGACATACTTGACTTGGTCTAGGATCTCCTGAGAGTTGGAAAGGATTCCAGTTGGTTTCTTGTTGGGGCCCGTGCCATCAACGTTCAGTCCAAACTGACACATGTCGCACCTCACTCGGCCAAATCTATTGACCAAACTCTCACCCTCTGGCTCCTTCCAGGATTTTGCACCCAGGGGTTGCTCATAGACAAAGTACTTGCCGCGCGCCACCTGCCATTCTGCGATCCGAGTTGCCAGTCTCATATGTCTCAGACCGATGGCCTGCATCCGGCAAGCCTTGTCGAACTCCATTCTGGCGAAGTTCCACTCTTGCAACTGAGAGAATGGCGTACAGGGGTGGCTTAACACAATCAACGTTGGGTCCTCTTCTTCCAACCTCTTCCACATCTCTGCCTCATCTTTTATCTCCAGAAGATCCCATCCAGTCTCCAAGTCAAACGAAGTCCCAGGAGCGAAGCCTCTCTTTTCCGCCTCTGGGACGACACGTGGTGGAGAGTAAACTTCACTCACCACTACGTTGTTGAATGCACTGATGAGCTTTCTTCTCTGCTTGGATCTGAAGGCGGTCTCCTTGGCAATCTCGAAGCTGTCACTCATGACTCCTCTAGACGTTAAGGCCACCTTGGCCTTGAACTCTCCTTCTTTGTCCTTCTCGATCAAACCGCTTCTCTTTGACCACGTGCCGTCTTCACTCTTCTCATAGTACACCTCCAAAGCTTGGAAGTAGCCATCCACGTGATCTCCTCTTCTTTGACGCTGGGCCTCTCTAACCCAGCTCCTCGCCTTCTTCCCTTCTCCGACGACCCACTGGCCGTCCATCTCTTCTTCCTCTAGAGCTCCCTCAGAGCCCTCTCCTCTTCTGAGCTCATCACTGACACTTCGCCGTCCGTCACCTTCCTCCATGACTGACCGGCCGTGTCTCCTTCTGATCTCTTCGGGCTCTTGCTCCTCTGCTTCGGCGCCCATGCAAAGTAGTTGCATTCTCTCTGCACGCATTTCCAAAACTCTCGGCCCTTCCTTGGGCCCTCCTTCTTCACTACCAACTTCTCTGCAGGTTTCTGGCACTTGCACATTGGAGCCCTGCTCGAGCCCATGTTCAGAGCCTCCACACTTGGACTCATCGACCTCGTCCTTGGCTTTGAGATTGTTGACAAGCTGCTCTGCTCGTTCAGACTTGTCATCAGCATTTGCATCATCGCCTCTTGCTTCACTCCACGCTCTTTCAGCTCCATGATCATCTTGCGGGACTCCTCCTGCATGTTCGCCGCTTGCACCACCTCTTGGTGTGATGATGCAGCCTGAGAGGCCCGCATCTGCCTGGCCACTTCTTTGGTCCTTTCCTCGAACTTCATGGTCAGGTCGGCGATCAAAGCTTCTACCTGGTTCTTCTCCATGCTGTCCGTGCTCATGAAGGCTTCGTCGATCTCCTCTGGCATCCTCATCATCCTCATAAGCCCTTTGATTGCTGGTGGTGCCTCCACACCAGCTCCTTGACTCAACGGACCCCTCTTCTGATCCTTGATGTACTTGCGAGCCTCCGCTGCTCGAATTGGGGCGAGCCGCTCGCATTGCCTCCACCCTTCAACCTCTGTTTTGGGTGGACGCAGGAACTCGCAGCCACCATAGGTCCATCCTTTGCCTTCAACGGAGCCAGCACCCGAGCACTTTTGATCACTTCGTAGTAGTAGTCCTCGAGGGTCTCCGCCTTCTCCGAAGACTTGCTGCATTCCAAGACCGCAGGCTGCGGCAAGCACCATTCTTGCATAGCTCCTTGAAGAGCCACGAGCTGCAGCAACATCCCGATCTTGTCTAGGATCACACGCCATCCACGAAAGGCTCTCTTGGCATGATGCACCGGTTGGTATGCTTCGGGCTGCACCTCCATTGGACTTGCCGCTGGCCGAGACGAGGTCACTTGCACCAGGCGACTCATCAGCTTTTGCATGTCCATGACGGTCACGAGCGCAGTCACTGACGAAGCGAGCGAATTAATTGGTTGGTTGGCTTAGCAGGCTGAGCCGACATCTGGGGCACATCACGGTTGTCATGCCGTCCTATTTGAAAATCACTGCTCTTGCCAACTCCTTCTGGTATGTTGAAACCACCATCTGTGAAATCGGTCACTACTACTGTCACATGTCCGCTTTGCATCGAGTTCATCGGTATGGTGGTTTTGTATTGAGGCATGGTGAAAGTGAACACACTGAAGTCTAACTGGACGTGGAGTGCTCTCAACAAGGTGACTGGTAATAAAAGTGGAATGTCTCCTTCTACAACCGTGGCTTCAAGCACCCCATTGACTACTCCCCCAAGTCCCAGTGGAATAAGGATAACTCCAATGGTTTGGGCTGATCCTCCGACTCCTTTGGCCATAGTCTGTTTGGGGGTCCACTTGCATTGATAACCCAATTGCCCCAAAGCTGTTTGCAATCTCGATAAAGCTTGTGTGCCAATCAAACCACCCTCAGCTGCTGTGTCTACTACTCCTTCACATGCTTGGGTTACAATTCCACAAAACAATGGTGATGTAGAAGACTTCTCACTACCATGTTCCCAAGCCCATGTGCCATCTCTGCGCTCCTTGTATGCTTCCTCTACACTATCGGACGTCTCTGCTTGCTCCAAACGGTCTCGCCTCTCTTGGACGAACTCCCTCAGCCAAAAATTGTTCTGAGGCTCCTGTACTTTGTGTGGAGTTGCTACGAAGAAACCTGTCTTGCTAGAGGTAGAGCTCGAACCTCCTTGGCTCGATCCACCCTGCAATCCATCTTTCCTACGAGGCTCTCTGCACTCGTTGGACCAGTGACCGATTCGATCACAATTCCAACATCGAGTGCGAAGCTTCAACTGCTCCACATGCACTCTGGTTTTGGACTTGCTTTTGCCGCCGCCAAAACCACCCTTTCCAAAAGACTTTGCTGGAAAGAATCCTCGTCCTTTCTTCTGGTCCTTCAGCGCTTGACGTACTTCTCGATAGCTTGCTAGAGCCTCAACTATCTCTGGTTCTTCATAGATCTTGTTCAAGTCGCCTTCTGCCAAGTAGACGTGCTCTCCATCGCTCTCCTCATCGGCATCTTCTTTTATGCCCTTGTCTTCTTCTCCATGATCTCCAAAGTATGTGGACTTTGGCTTGTCCTTCACGACCTTGTCCAGCTTCCTCAGAGCAGCCACTATGTCGGACCGAGTGTATCTGCCCTCAGTCCATGTGATCTTGCTGTTCGGTAAGCGACGACTGCCTGTAGATGATGTAGCCCACTGCACCATCTGGGAGCGTGACTCCCTCTTTGCCCAGATTCACAAAGTTCCGATCCATTCTCGTGACATACTCCACGAAAGACTTCTGTTGCCTCACCTGGCCGTACAGTGCCGTTTCGAATGCTTTCGGAAGAGCGATCTCCAGGTGGGGCTTGTAGAACTCACGGAGTTTCGTCATGATGTTCTTCACACCTTCTGTGGTGGCCACCTCATCAAACTCCATGTCTTCCACAGCGAGCTTCGCCGTGCCTGAAAGGGCTCGGAGGAGTTTTGCCCCCTGCTTCCTCTCTGGAATGTCTGTTTCCCACTGCCACAAACGAACTGCCTTCTCGAAACTCCGGAAGGTTGTTTCCGGGTTGTCTCCACTAAACTGTGGAGGTGGATCCCGGTCACGGCTCACAAAATCGGCAGTGCCACTAGCAGTCATTCCCCCTGAGGCCTGGCCGCCCTGGCCAGTTGCAAAAGACTCCTCTTCCACTTCTTCCGACATGACGCACCCTTTGGCTGCTCAAGTCCACTCTTTCCTTTACCAACTCTCCTCTGCCTCGTTGCTTCCCCGGACTTCCAGCCGAGGCCCCGCTACCACTGTGAAACTCAGTGCAACGAAGCGCTCTGCTTTTTGCCCAGCGGATAACTCAACGCTGCATGTTGGAGAGACACGTCATAGGTACGAGGGGCCCCTAGATTAAGCCGATAGGTCAAACGTTCACTGGGATCAACCATGCTCACTGAAACAGTCATGAATGTCATCATTATACAGTACAGATATTCATTGATTAGGATGCATCCCCACCCAATATAGGAACATGAGATCCTCGGAGACTTGTCAACGGCAATTTCAGCAGCCCCCAAAATGGAGCTGGAGGTACAAAGATGCAGCTGAAATTGAGCAGTTGATGTCCTGGAACCCCTTTCCTGTCATCTATTTGGGAGATTTGACACCCATCTAGAAAGCAAAAATCTTGTGGGTTTAACATACTTTTACACCAACTTATATAGCTTTCCCTATTGAATGCAAGGTGTTTTCCCTCGAAAAAAAAATCCGTCACAGGAGGTCATGGTTCGGTCCATCAGATGGAAGTTTCTCCACCACACCAGGTGCGCCCAGACGGGTCTTGGGTAAAGATCACCCGCACAGCACGCTCAAAGTCCTCGGATCCCGATGTTTCGTTTCGGGTTTGCGAGGGAGGTTTTTAGCAGCTACTACCACCAGAACAAGAACAAGTCAGTAGGCGGACCTCGAAAATAAACAAGGGCCACACCAACAATAGGAAAAGATACATTTTGACCTTTTGGGTCCAGAAAGGCCAGGCAATCTGTGATTTTTTCCAAACGTCTTTTCGGCCATGTGAGAAACGGTGTTTCCAAAACGCTGACATGGTAACGGTTGGTTCATAAAGATAGATCCATATAATGGCTTAATATAATCCCTATATAACTGGGTAGTATTTCATCCCCTTATATACACCAAATATCCAGGGGCCCTTGGTCACTGCTCATGTGGCGACCTTGGGGTGGTACTTGTGGTCTGACCTGGGATAAAAGGCCTGGGGCCCGAAATCATTGCCCTAAAAAATAGTGAATTGAGTTTTGAACCACCAATGTCTACATAGATCATTTTGTTTATCTATAAGTCTTCAATACTAGTTGAGATTTGGGCCTGGCAACATGGTTGTATTTCACACTGATGTGTGAAGCTCAGTACCTAACCTGTAAACAAGCACTTTTTCTTCATCTATCTCTTGCGATGTCCACCGAATAAAAACTACACTCCGTGGAGAACTGACATGTCGCACGCTTGTACACCCAAAACTTATCATGGAAGCTGGAAAATCCTGAATCAAACTGCAGGGGTGTTTTGGCAAGAGGAACCTGTCCTCTTCCAAAACCTCCTATTTGGAGGCAGGGACAGCTAACCTGCCATTTCCTGGAAGTATTACTTGAGGTATCAACTGATATGTTACAACTACCAATAAACATTGCAATGGAAAATCCAGCATTGTACATGTACTACCTCTTGAAAATGATGGAAAATCAAACTTGCCATGTTAGTTTAGTTCAAGTGCGAATTGAAAACCCGGGAAAACTTAAAACCTCTACAATACAAAAAAAAAACACTCATGTTGGGCTTTGCTGGTGTTTTTTCCAAGGTTTGGGGTGTGGCAGGTAATCTGACTCGCCCAAGTCTCATCCATGAGAGGCGCTGCCCTCCGGGCAGCCCCATCAATCGTGCCCCATCAGGCTTGAGCAAAGCAAGCTGCGGTCAAAACTCCAGGAGAATCTGGTAACAAAAGTACTTCAACAAGCTGGATTGAAGCAAAAATTTGGGGAAAAGTGTGAAAGTGTGAAACATCATGTTCAGAGAAACAATAGTTATTCAGCAGCAAATTGTCTGGGGAAGGAAAGTCGATATTCATCGATATTCCGTCCCTTGTCAGGGTACAATGAAGCTTGATGCAAACATGTTCTAGGTCAGGCAATTTCAGCTGATCTCAAAATATATGGCAAGTCAGCTTTGGAAGGTAGATCTTTGAGAAGGAACTGGACATCCAAACTGCCACATACTCCCAGACAATGTCCAGGTGGTATATGGATAACAGCTCCTACGTCATACTGTTGATGGCTGAAATCCTGCTCCAGTTCGGTAGTCCATTCAATGATTCATAGGGTTCTACTAATACATCCTTCAATGGTTAGCCACACCGCCATCACTAGTACCATCTTCAAAAAGGGCATATCCGCATAGCAAAGATGTCAGCTGGAAGACAACATCTTATCATTTATCCTTCTCCCAGTGTCATCCAATTCATGGCAATACACTGGCAACGAATGGAACTTGTTCCAAAATGCGGTGGGAAAATACCTCCAACTCATCGGTCCACTCCTTTCAACGAACATAGCACCATTGTTATGTTGGCCAAAAGAAACAAACCGAAAGTACCAAAATCGCACCAGCACACCATCTACATGAGTATGTCTCAATACTCTGAAAGGCCCTAAAAATAATAGAAATTGAAATTTCTATGACAAAATAACATTCCTGGATTTGAGGGGAACCACCCAACCCCCGTTGTCGTTGTTGCTTTTTTTCTAACGGATTTCTATCACGTCAAGTCGTCACGTCTGCTGCAGGTGATACAATTCCAAGAGTGCTTGGCATCTCAGGTTGTCGCCGAACAGTCTTACAACGTGCAACGCTCTCACTTCACTGCGCCCGTTTGTTGGAGGAGATACCTCCCTCATCCCTGCGCATTGCTGTTGCGTCTTCTGAAAGAAAACGAGGGAATAACGACTTCATCCCGTAGCCATCCAAAACACCCGTGAAACTGAGGTTCGGTGCCATTTTGGACCCGCCCCCAAAAAAAAACTACATAGCTTTTAAAAACACCACCGTTCACCTCAGTTTCGGTGTGGGTGTGGATTTTTGCGGGATGAAAAAAAAGCAAAAAGGCCACCCCCAGGGGTTGATCTATATAATTGGAAAAGTTCACTCCCTGCCCTCGATGAGGATGTTGTTGATCAAGTCTAAAGTTTCTAAAGGCCGTTTTTTGTGGCTTAAAACCGGTATCCCGTATCCCACCCCAGTCGAGTCCAAAGGGTTGTGACTTTTTTTAACCAAGTCACAGAGGAACCCCACCTCTTTGTGGCGAGGAAAAAAGCTAGATGTTTCTATTTCCATCCATCCCGAAACGCTTCAAGCGTCACAAAAGTCACCAAAGTCACGAAGGATCTGATCCGAATCAGGTCTCATTTCGGCAAAACACAATGGATTTTTGTATCTTTTAAGACGGAAAGATTGGAAAACATGAAGACTGAAATGCTCAACTTGAAAATCTAGCAAAGTTCCAAGCGAACTTCAATATATCAGCTTTGAAAAGTCCAGCATTCTACTATGTAATAAAGCGCATCGCAGTAGCGTTATAATCTACAAAGAAATTTTCCCTAGAAAGTTCGTCCTGGAAACGTTTGTACCTCCAAAAAAACCAGCAGTTTGGAATTCCAAACATGGATACCCCTCCATGAAATCAACTTCACCCCTGGGACAAGCTCGGCCTATGGGACATCCTCTCATCTTGATATCCTAAAATGACGCAAAATCTTTGAAGCCAGAGACAACTTTTGCCAAAGCCCATCATATTTTTGGTGTCTATTCATCAAATGTTGGGGATGTAGTACTTTATGAAAAAAGAAATGCCCTTTTCTCAGGAGCACCTTAGCCCATCTCCATGGCAACAGGACCATCGTAACCACCTCCTGTATCCTGGAGGTTTGGCGAAATTGGCACTGGACTCTCACCCAATCCAAGGTAAGGCCCTCTGGTTGTTATGATTTTCTTGGTTTTAGGGTTGGGCCTATTCCCAAAAAAGACCCAGGACAGGCCTTGAAAAATTGTCTACACCACCTACCAGGTAGGAAAAGGTGAATCATCATGAAAATAAGAAATCTGAGACAGCCTTATTCCCTTAAGGTCTTATATATGACTGTAGATTGCCGAGGATCATCTTACCTCTCCACACCGTTTTGAAATATCTCTATAGTCAGTATGTTTGGGTGGCCCTTTCTACCAAGAGTAGCGGGTCTTTTTCGGCACCCGTTTTGGGATGAATCAAGTTGTTCAAATCAAGAAATAGGATCATCTACTTTCATATACATTCTACCCCCCCTGAAACTAAGATAGCGCCTGAAAATTGATGATTGGAAGATTACCTTCATTTTGGGGAGACTTATTTTCATGGCTATGTTAGCTTTAAGAAGGGTATATCTTCAAAATTTTCTTGGCTTTTCCCACCAGCCATCCGGAATCTCTGCTGAAATCGCTGTCCGCTTTTCAAAATCTCCAAGAATCGGGTGCCTCCTGCTGCGCAGCCAGCTCCCGGCGTATCTCCGGGGCCACCTGAAACGAATCATCCTGTCATGATGTCCTAATGATGTCCTATGGTCAATGGAGATCTAAGGGGCATATACTCCTCCAATGCGTGCCCCCAACCACCCCAAGAAAATTACGGCCTTAATTAAGGGATTATTAAGGGTTCATGGTTGCTATTGTTGTTTTCCAACATCAACAAACGTTGTCTACCCATCTCAAAAATAAAACGCCAACTAGATAATCTTGCTCAAATATTAGGTCAAAAACAAAAAACAACCACCTACACCCCTGAAATTTGATGAGTAGATACCAAAAATAATGGGTCGGTTGGAAAAATGTATCTCCGGCTTCAAAATTTGCAAAATGTTGGGTATCTATGTTAGATTTCAGGGGGACAGTTGTTCTAGGAAAGTTTTGATCCACGACTTCAGCAACTGACATCGTCTAGGCTCCCCCGCCGCATCATGGTGATGCACTCGCAACAACTCCTGGAGGATCACTTAAAGGAAGCATCGTAAGTGGCTATGTATATGTTTATAATTATCTATGTACAAACAGTGCATGCAAATATACACTTATATACGATATACAGTACTATCAAATATATACATATATATATATATACATAGACAAATCCGGAACTGCCCCCTCCAACCTGTAAGCAGTCCCATTTTCGGGTCGGTGAATGTTGGAGGCTATCCTGCCCTAACATGGCACCTAGCAGAAAATGCACCCGTTGACAGAATGGATACTCTTTTGAAAAATGAGGGATTTCCATCCAACATGGTGATTTATGATTCTTGACTTTCATCTTTACAAAAAAAACTCTTGGACAAGTAGGTTTGCCTCAGCTCTCAGATTAGTTGGGTTTATATAAACCCTTTATATTCGCTTTCCGAAACTCGCAATTCTTCGGCATCATGGACTGGCAAGATTTGTGCCGGTCCTTCAGTCGGCGTTTCTGATCTGCTGACAAGTCAAATTTGTATCTCCTTAGGGGCATAAGGAGATACAAGCACTGGAGTCCATAGACAACAACAACAACAACAACAACAACAACAACAACCACTTGCAACATATCTGCCTTTAAAAGCCACAAACTACAAAAAACACCTTTTTTTTACGACAAAAACGAAAAAAAGAAACCACATTTCTCCGACACCAAGATACTGCACAAAGATTAGAAGGGCACGGTGCCAAACCTTGGGCAAACACGGGGTGGTATATTCACCTCCGGGAGTTTTTTTCAAAAATTCGCCCCGTTTTGCAATTCTGCGTTTTCGTGACCTTTTTGGGATGGTGTTTTCACGTGACCCTTTTAAAGGTTGTTGGTGACCTCTAGGGAATAAAATGGTCGCAACTTGAATCACCTGGCGGGTAATTCCACACTTTGACTAATAGATGTTTCCCATAAGCCTTCGTAAAAATTGGGGGTTCCAGCAGGATACGATATCCCAACTTTTGATCTTTCCCAACCATCAGTTTTAACCATCAAATGATCCCTTCAATAACCCCCCAATACAGCCAGCCGTTTCCTAGGGGGAAATGTGGCAGCCAGCGGGGGGTGCCATGGGGTGCCCTTAGGAATTCCCCCTATGACCTTTTTGAAGCCACCCTTCATCTACAGGCCATGGTACCAGGGGCAGTACGCGATCTTCAGTGGCGAAGGCGCAAAAATGCGCCACCAGAATTTCGATGACTTTCAGTGGTAAGCCATACCTTAACAGGTCATCTGAAACAAGTAGACCAGGGTAAACACCATGTAAACTCATGCTGTGTACTTTTTTCGCTGCATCACAACACATCATTGATTTCAACACACTAGAGACGGAGAGAGATGTTTACTTGAATTTTTATGGTCATGGTCCTTTGGAATCATTGGGAGCTTTCAAAATACAAGAGGTCATGCCACACAGTGTAGCGTTGGGGATCTCAAAATCAACAGCTTTGAAGTCCCTTTCGGAGCTTTCAGGTGGTTTCTGATGGCTCATGCGGAACTGGCTACTGAATCGTTAGAAACAAAACTCCCACTTTGAAGGGGGGGAAGGTCTGTAATCCCACAGGTTCGGGACATAACTTGTGCTACAATCATGAGACCATCAGGCTTTTTTGACAGGTTCATTGGTTGTCGGAACCTCACGGTCAAACAAAAGTTTCAAAAACTTTGGGAACTTTGCAAGTGTGATCATCACCTTCCAAAAAATAATCGCTTTCAAAGCATCAAAACTATGATTCTTACCCACCCGGATACCCGATTTTCTCACCGATTCATAGTCATTCCAAATAACCCGCGAAGAAAAAAAAGTCTGCCTCCATCTGTACACTTAGGTTGTCTATGAAAAAAAAAGTCGTCATCACACCATGGCCACTTCCCTGCATGATATCTGCAGAGAAAGAGCTACTGGGATGTCACAGGAACTTAGCAAATGGTCAGTAACTTCCAGCATGACATCGTATAGTGGACTTCTCCCATATTTTCGTGCTAAGTGCTCCTCAAGTAATGAAATTGATTTCAGCCATCAGTACAACAAGTCGCAAAATTCACGTTCCGATCTTTCTCCAAAACGTTGGCATTGTTTTGACAGAAATGCACCGCCAGGGAACTTCTTATTGAGCTGCGCCGCCAAGAGAATGGATGTGGTTCCATACCAGGGCGTCATGGTCTGGGTGCCAAGGAGAAAAGGGGTGTTGGAGTTGAAATAGTTCACACGCTTGCGGATTGGGGGTTCCGTTGTTGGTTTAGTTTCAAAAGACATGCTTGTTGGTGGTTTCAACCCTTTTAGAAAATATTATATAGTCAAATTGGATCATTTCCGCAGGTAGGGGTGAAAATAAAAGATGTTTGAAACCACCACCTAGCACGTGTTTTTTTCAAGACAATTCCGTCAGGTCTCTAGACAAAGAGTGCTTCTTTTCCGACGAATCTGCCCATGACAACCGTGGTACCTGACAACTCATGCCATCAACAGATCCTGATATGAAATACCTGCTTTGCCCTCAGCATCCGGGATCGAACCAATAACACGAAAATACAGTATACGATAATGCCTTGGGGTAAATCCTCCTCCCTGCAAGGGAGATCCACTAGGAATATCGCTTTTTTCATAAGTCAACTTAAATCACATATCCCAAAAATTCGAACACAAAGTGGATGGGTTTACACACAGAAACATTGATTTTTTTTTTGAAAAACTGGAAAACTGAACCACGGGGTGGGTGTCAACTCCCAAACGGCCGTGCAATCTAAACCCTCGCGTCATCATCCAAGAAGCAGCTAGACGGACGATGCTGGCCGCAACCTGAACAACTGATAGAGAATCTCATGCCACAACCCCGTGATTTTGTCTGGCTCTTGTGTTGGTGAGATTTGACCAAATTGAATTATCTCCCTTAAATTAAAGGAAGAGCATTGAAAAAAACGAAACAAACTCAAACCCTACATGATTCCACAAGAGGCAAGTTGTCTTCAAACAATTTCAAACAATACCTTCACCAAAACCGATTCATACGACCAAAACATGTACAAAAATCATAAGGAATTATATATTTTCACCTTCAAAAAAAAAACACACACACTCCAAAAAAAAGGTCACAAACCCGGCTATATTTTTTCTAACATTGCTTGCCCCCTTCATTGCATCAATCATCATCACATCCCTTCGGGTCCCGACATGCATCACTGGGATCGAAGCTTTGGAGAGCACGGAACCCAAAATCACAGCCTGTGTGAGGCTGTGATTTTTGGGTGGAAAAAGAGATGGGGGTTTCCTAAAATGGTGGTACCCAACAACCATGTGTTTTCCTACTAAAAATGACCGTTTTGGGGTGTTTTGGGGGTACCCCCTATTTTTGGAAACACCCAGATGGTCATTTTGGATTTGTGGCTTATGAAAAACCTTTGGGTCTTTTTCTGGATTAACGGCCGGCTATGAAACCCCGGCTATTTTTTTGGAGCGGGGGAAGTACGTTACGTTACGGGGGGGAAAAGTGGGTTGACCAGCCATAAAGGATGATGTTTTTTGTTGGAAAAAATGATATCAGATAGTCCCAGAAGTTCATGTTCGGATTGCTTTTTTGTTCCAGAAAATGGTCTCCAGATGAGTGGTTTTTAATTTTTCCCCTCATGGCGTTGGAGGAGCTTCATGACACACAGCTTTTGAAAGATGTCGATGGTCAATCTACATGGATCCAACTGGATCCAACTGGATCCCATCGGCTTTGGTCCAATAAACATTGCAACGAAAATTGGGGGATCAATCCCTGAATTCGCCATGGTATCTGTGTTTTTCAATGGATATGATTTTCCATATCCTCTATAAAAGTGGGCCACTACCGTTAAAAGTAGGGGTAAATAACCCTGGGATTACCCCATTTAGAAGGCCATTTATAGGGGGTTACATAACTCAATTTATAATGATCGTAGCGGGCCCACTTTGTATTCGTAAGTGTGTTAGAATCCCAATTCATAGATACCAAGCCAGAGATCCATAGGACATCATGCCTGTAATAACTTCCAACCTTTTTCCCCTGTCTGCCTCCCTAAGTGTGCAATTCTCTGCAGCCAGAGGCAACAGGATGCCCTGGCACGGGGGTTGGTAAACGTGGTGAACCTGAACCTGAGTCCGTAACTACAAGTGGAAAGGTGGAGAGATACTAGTTGATGGTTCAAAAATGCGGCGATCACCACCTGGGATGTGTAAAACCTTGTAAATGATGGGATAAAGTAGCTATCAACTGGTGCAGGATTTCGTTCATCAACAGTATGGATGAATGGATCATAGTAGCTCTCCATTTAGGGCTATCCAAAAAAAAAACTAAGGGACTATATCTTATACTAAGTAATTGTCATGACCGAACTCCATATATGTCCACCTTTCCAGAGTATCTAACTGTACCACTTTGAGCATCGATCTACCATTTTGTGAAAGCTTCGCACAGTTTTCAATTTTTGGACTTGCGAGATGCATTTTTGGTGGCAATCTTATGGTTATTTTTCGTGGCAGGCGCAGTACGAGAGCAAAAATCGTAAGGTTGGATTCGCGGAAAAAATAATATTATATAATTATTTTTAGGGGACTCCAACCTCTTGATTTGCACTTTTTCTTGTTTTTTTTCAGCCAAAGTAAGGTTGGATTCCGTGGCAAGTGCAGTACTTTGTGACTTTCATGTCGTTTCAAAAGACCCCATGAATCTGCACATTTTCTCCCCCCACACACACAAAAAATGGCAGAAACAAAAAAAAACAACCAACCCTTACCCCCCTGAAGTTTAACAGCTCGCCCTTGAAGAGTTACCGGGCCCCAGTAGGAAAGGCTTGTCTTCCTTTGCCACCATTTTTCAGGGGCGAAATGTTAAACTTCAGGCTGTAACCAACCAATTGGATGATAAATTAGAGAAAAAAAAGATCCAACCCAACACAACACGGGAAAAACTTTAGGCAACATTTCTTTCAAAACTTCTGGAAATTCGCAGGCTCAAAAGATTTCACAAATCAACCCTGGCTGTTAGGCATCGATGTGCCGTCATATTAAACCACCTCCCCCAGCAGCCTATCCAATTTGCACAGACGAAAATTTGCAAACCTGTTGGTTATACTTTTCTTAATGCCTGCTGCACGATTTTTGTATAAAGTTCAAACCCTTCCCCTCCCCCCGGAGAAAAAGAACAGGGTTCCATGAACACGTATTTCAAGGTGTCTCATGCACAAAAGTCAACCTAGGATTCATCGGCCTCTGCACTGTTTCATTGGCGGAAATGCCACTTTAGCAGCAATCTTTGTATCACATTTGGTGTACCCCGCCAATTAAACAGACTGGTATTTTAATCTGGGATTAAACCTCCAGGGAAGGTACGGCGGTCACTTGCGACCCTACCTATCGGTCACCTGCGACCCTACCCCCTTAAAACCAGAAACACGGTCACTTGCGACCCTACCTCTTTTTACTGCGCCCACCACACAAAACTACACCTGGTCACTTGCGACCCTACCCACCACTACTAGGGAAAACACTACCCGGTCACTTGCGACCCTACCTACACAGATAGGTAGGGTCACAAGCGACCACTAACAACATAGCCCAC
>DF244588.1:0-10400 GCA_000507305.1 Breviolum minutum Mf 1.05b.01 | reverse complement strand
GAGGTGGGGTCACAAGCGACCCTTGGGTCCAGGTCGCGCAAAAAATGTTCGGAAGCATCGAAAAATATTGCGCCTGCCACACAAAGCGAACGTATAGGGTCACGCAGAACTGCTCGGAGGCAAGGAAGGAACCTGCCACAAAACGGAACTAGTGTCACGGGGAACTTCTCGCAGTGTCACGGTGACCTTCTCGGAGGTGTCTAAAATATTGCACCTGCCACACAAAAAGCAAGTAGGGTCACCAGTGTCGCCAAACACGGGGTCACAAAGTACTTCTCGGAGGCATTGAAAATATTGCGCCGGCCACACAAAGTCACTGTCAATCACTTGCGACCCTTCCCAACAAGCATGTATAGGGTCAGGGGAGATCATCTCAGAGGCATCAAAATTGTTGCACCTGCCACACAAAACCCATGCTTACGGTGACAAGTTGGACTGTAGGGTCATATGCGATCAGAATGTAGGTCGGGTCACGGAAGGTGTTTTTGTATGGCCAGGGCCAGGAAATGGTCACTTGCGACCCTACCGAAGAGGTAGGTGGGGTCACAAGCGACCACCAAAAAAAGGATTCGGTGCGAGGTGTTTTTGAGCGAGCAGGGCCACAAAAAAAACACCAACGGGTCACTTGCGACCCTACCCAACGAGGTAGGTAGGGTCACAAGCGACCAAAAGGTAGGTAGGGTCACAAGCGACCACCTTACCGAAAAACTAACACATCCCACCTGGGGAAAAGGAAAATCATCTTCCAGAGTGCCTTGGTAAGGGATATGTTAGTTCCCAGGAGGGTATATGAAATTACAACAAATTACATACAATACATGACGCTCAACCTTTTAAGCTGCGAATTTCACCGGGAAAAAAATCGGAGAGATGTTCACTGCAAAAACTCGACAAACCAACCCAAACACTGCACCTAAATTTGGTGACCCCCATCCCCTCACGCCTTAAAGAACGCCGCAGGTTTGAAGAGAGACTTTCTGAGCGCCCTGGCGTCATTCAGTAGTCCAACCATTACAATAGCCTTTGATTCCTGGAAATGTCCAACTTAAACAAATTCCACTGGCATCCTGGATGTTGTCAACCTGTTATTTACGCACAAAATGTACCACGTAGATGTGGCCAGCAAAATTTCCGAGGCACCCATGGAATTCGGAAGCCGTTTCAACTTGAACAAAAATCAAGTTCTTCAACATGGCGATGTGGCGAAGAAGGTTGTGAATGTTGGCCTTGGAAGATTGAGAAACACCAAGCAAGCTGGAAAGAAAAATTGCTATAAAGTCGGTTCCAAGAAATTCCCAAGATTTGGCCAACCCTGAAAATCCGAACCCAAAATTTGCCGAGCCTGGATGGGTTTTTTTCCAACTAAAACAAATACGACAAAAAAAACATCCCAAACGCCGAAAGAACAAACGACAAAAAAAACAGGACGGCACAGCCTGTAGTAATGAAAATTCAACTTCTTGTGCCTTGGACGAAGTTCACAAGTCATCACATCAGCAAAGGGAGAGGGTCAACCAATCTGACTGTTGAAATACCGGAAAAACTTGAGTGGTCATGTTCCAACGATGTCAAAACAAGTGCTTTAAATGATTGAAGATAAAAGTGATGAATATGAAAGAAATACTGCAGGCTGACAAGCAATATATGTGTGTATGCACATTATAAATTGGAGTTCGCATGGTGAAAATGCTCTAGGAAAAACACCGCAGCAACTACATATATATATATATATATGCATCGTTATTGTCTGCATCTGAAAATCTAATGAGAATTGCGGAGGGTAAACAAGTACATACTTGTGTAAGGTATACAAGTACGTATGTAGGTATGTCCGTATGTACTGCATGCAGGCGCACGTTTCTATCTATAGACATGTCCGTACACTGGAATATGACGTGAAGATATCTCCCCACCAAAATCATGAAAGCTTCAAGTCAAACAAAATATCTCTGACACCTCTCGGTGTTCACACAGAGAGAAACTCGACACCTGCTACCTTTTTCAGGTCTTTTTGAATGCGCCTTTTTTGAGGCTTCGGAGAAACTTTTCCAGGAATCTGCTGGATCTTTGCCAGTTAGAATGCCAAAGTCATGCAAGAGATTTTAGCCATCAACTTCCAGCTAGCTGTGTATTGTCACCGTTTGAATCCAATAAAGCTTTAGCTGTTCAATGTAGGGGAGTGTATACACTCCCCAACAACTGATGAATTGCGACCAAAACGGGACCTTCCCCAACCCCCCCAAAAAAAAGGAATCAACAGCATGCGGGGTGCAAATTAATTGCTGGGTTGACTTAAGACTATCTCACATGAATCTGGGTAAACTTATGATAGAACTACCGTTGATGGTTCAGAAATCCGGCTTTCACCAGTTGGTAGGCAGCTTATCTCATGATTCACACGGTTGGAAAAACATCCAACCGTGGTGATCGCATGATTTCTGAACCATCAACCGTATCAATCATATTTTCTCCAACCTCAAATCAACGGCACTCATCGAAACTGGAATCATCAAGTCGTTAGTCCCACTGGGAGACCCCAACTCTCCGATGTCTTGTCGAACAGCCGGCAACAAGACCTCGCTTGCAACGGTAGGAATTAGTTGATTTTTAGGTTCCAAGTGTTGACACTGGAAGTCCAACCGGCCACCATTTTTTGGTTGCAGCTTGATGGTGGATACAAACAAATTTCACCATGTTTCAATGGTTTTGGGGTGATAAATTTATCATCCAAAAGGAATCCTAGCATTTCTTTTCAAAAATGGTGGCGTTGAGATGTCCAGGGTTGGTTTTAAGGAAGGAATCCGTACGTCCAAAAAAAACTTCCCAATTTATGAACTGCCTCTAAGGTGACTAAGAATCAAGTTTAGGTTCATAAATTGAGTTGACTTTTAGATGGTCACCTGAACTGCAAGGTACTCTTCAAAAAAAACCTCCTATGAACCAAGCCTCAGTAAGTGACCTGAATTAGCCAGGTTGACTTTTTGAAATCCCAGATTTTTTCTGAAATCTCCAGCTGAAATTGGTCGTACCTGCAGATCTGACAGCTTGAAACCATGAAAATCACCCTCTCAAACCTTGGAATTTCAGGGGTAGTTATATGACACCAACCCAAAGAGTGCATAAATTTGTTTTAGGGAAAATTCCTTCAAATTTACCATGCAACTATAAGCCTCAAGTTTCATCTTTCCACAAAATTTGTGGCATTTTAATGATCCCTTATAAACCCCCCAAAAACTACACCCCAAGAACTCTGCTCCACCAAAGTTTCCTTGAACCAAATGGGCATCCCCAACCAAGTTGAAGAAGCGTTGCGCCATGCGGGGATTTAGGTTGGACACAAACTGCACGGAGGCCTCGAAACGACCAACGACCAACGGCCAAACAGTCGTGTTTCGACCACGGCTAGGCACCGGGCCCGAAAAAAAACGGAAGGGCAGCCTATTAAAGACCCGAAAAAAATATCAAAGATTGGGCTTTTAAAGCTTTGGAGTTGAGGAAAAAAAAGCGGCTGAAAACGATTTTTAGTGGAGTTTTCGGTGTCTAGTGTTAGTGGGGTGAAAAACCCCGTTTCATAATACCTGTGGCGAATCCTCTACTTGAAGGAATTACACAAAATGCATTGGATGCTGGCTTTTTTTTGCGCGGCAGCAAAATGGAACTCTGAAAAGAATGCTTGATCCGAGGTTGGGGAGAATTGGGTAGGAACGTTTTCACCCAGTTTGGAATGAGCTGGCTAGGATTCGGAATCCGGATTTTCTTTTCAAACACACTTTGGAAGGGTAAACACACACGAATTTAGGCTGGTGAGCCTTCATCCTGGTCAATCTTCACCTGATCACAAATGGAAACCTCATGAAACCAAAGGGTGGATTCCATGTGAGAATGACCCCTGAAGTTTTAAAGTTTTTAGCCAAGGAGAAACTGCTGAAAAGTGATCTCACCCTCACAAGCTCTTCTGGTGGCTTACATGTCTTCCCGTTTTTCATTGGTAGCTTCTTGCTATTGAAAACTTCAAAGTGTGGTTTACTGTTGTTTAAGCACCATTCTTCACAATATCTGTACTGCTTGGTGGTTTCAACCCCTTTGAAAAATATGCTCGTCAAAATGGGAATCTTCCTCAAATAGGGTGAAAATAAAATACACCACCCACTGTAAACTCCGTTTCTTTCTAGATCAAAGAAATCGTCGATTTTAGGACTTTCCCGGGCATCAAACAATGTGTCTCCTACATGCCATTCCTGCACTGGCCCCTTTTAACTTCAAACGTCAAGCGATCCATCATCTGATTTTCTAGCGCCCTTGGGGCGACAAAAATAATTGAAAATGTTGAATCTGAAAACGTGATGTTTTAGACAAGAGTGAAATCATCATCAAAGAATATCAGGCAATTCAGCAGAACATCAGGACAACTCACATATAGTGTTATAGCGCATCTTTGATGGTTTTCGGTTCGGTTTGCACAGATTCTTCACCACAAGTTTTCCTTTCAAACCATATGTCACGTTTCAACAATCCGCGAATCTGTGATCTTTTTTTCGCAGCTGCTTGGCAGCTGCGAATAGATCACACGTGCTGCAGAAGAAACTAAAGCATGTTGGGATTGGGAATCGAAAGATCTTCTGATGTGGCTTTTGTGGATCTCCTAAAAAAGCTACAGTTATCCCTCCCAATGCCATTCTTTTGGAGGTCCCCCAAAGGTCCTTTTTTCCACAAACCTTCCCAGGGATTTTCACAGGGTTTGTCATGAATTTGCCACTCAACTATCACTTTAAAAGGCAATGTAAAGAAAAGATGCAAAAAAACATATTTTTAATATTTTACACAACCCCCTTTTTTGGAGGTGATGCCATGATGCAACACAACTCCTATCCGCCAATTTTAGTGACATAAAAATACGCGCAAAGCTTGAAGTCAAAGTCATAAATGTCACCCATGACTTCGAAGTGGTGAATTCCCACGGGAAGATAATCGTCAAGTCATCATTTTTTTTCCGAGGGAATCCATGCGGGATTTCAACCTGGAACTCCAAAGAACCAGTCAAAAATGGATGGCAATGGTGAAACAACCATTTCCCATACAAAGGTTTGGAAACATCCAATTGAAACTACCATTTATAAATAGTTGCTTGGGGTTCCAGGAATGAATTCTCTCTCTTTTCTTGCAAACAAAAATTCGCGGGAGAAAATTCGAACCTGGAACTGTTTGGTTTGACTTGAGGGAATTCCAAGTGAACATGTTTGAAAAGTTTCGCGTTCACATGATAGTGGTGTGCGTTTTTTTGTGGAATCTGATTTCAATAATAAAGTGAAGGCTAGCAAGCATTCAAAACAATGACACCTGTGAGTATCCCAATCATCCAACCTCAAACATACTATGTGTTTAAGGGTGACGCTGAAGTCAGAAGCTGTGCCACATCATTGCTTCCATCCAGGTGCATCAGCGTAGAGCCTGCCGCCAAAAATCTCCCTTACTCAGATATGTACACTCCTTAAACCTAACATTTTTACCCCTGAAAATCAATGGTTGGAAGATGAAATTTCCTCTAGGGATGGCCTACTTTCAGGTGCTTTTGCTGTTACTTTCAGTGAGGAGAATATACTAACCCGTAAACAGTACCAAAAGGAGCTTCGTAGGAGGCCCCTATCCAAACTCAAAAGTGAATCCTTTCATACTGTTGTGGGTTGGGGACAGGACCAAAAATCTAGCAATGTTGTAGAATTTGAATACATGGTAATCCCACCAATGTTGATTTAAATTTCGAGGGCGGTGGGCACCCCATTCTCTGCATGATTCCTATTGTCAAACAACAAGTTTTCCGAAAAGAATGGCGAGGACTCTGCGACCTGCAGGATTCTGAAACCGTGGTTAATCTCCCTGTTTTTGTACAGATTTTTGAAAAGAACCTTTCCATGTAAAGAACCCGTTTTCTTCGAAGTCAAGTTGAAGATATGCAATGCTCTTATAGGAGTGTCAGAGTCCCCCCCCAGCACAACAAGTTGAAGGTGAGTGATGAAAGCGGAAAATATGTATGCCTGGAACCCAAATGACCCTTTCTTTGATTGGCAAAGGCTTTCTTTTGGAGCGTTCAACTCCCCAAAACACAGGACAAACAGGTTCCAGGTATGTTCAACCCAAAGTATGGTGAGAAACTATCCCCTTTTGCAGGCCTCCATCCTTTATCTTCGCTCTTTGCAGTAGCTGTTCTTCTCCGTGTTTATGTACAATGATTCTGGCCATACCATTTCGGACCGCAAAAATGGTGCACTTTTGGGTCCTCCTTCAATAGAAAAACTTCCTGAAAAAGCTAACAGATCCTATCCCTTCCCGAGGTTAGGAAAATGAATTGTCCACATTCCACAGCTTTGGATATGTTAAATTATATATTTCCCTGAAAAAAGTCATCTCCAACAAAGATTAAGTTCCAAAAAAACAAAAACACATTGACATACATTGACTCTGTTTTTGGTTCCATCTCACCCCCCCAAAAGTTACGGCCTGCCCCAATCATGTCGTCGATACGAAATCTGTCGATTCACAAAGGTAGGCACCTTCGAGGACGGAAAAACTGACCATCACCCGATGACGTTGACCCGACCCACCCACCAACCGGACGTCACCACAGGCCCAACTCTTTTTTGTGGCGACAAGAAAGGCGAGACGCATTTGGCGAAACGTGAGTAAAGCTTGAAGAAAACCAGATTTTGTAGTTCAACACCCGATCAAAATGGGAGAAACTACCACCAGAAAAACTGCTGAAAACCGGCCGAACAAAAAATCATGGGGATCGGCATTTTTTCACATAATTTTTGTTCTCTCAGTTTTGAGTCAGATTCTCCAAGTCAACTTCACACTTTGGCATCTTTTAGGTGTTGTTGTTTTTTTTCGCTCAAAATAAAATTGCAGCACAGCTAACAAAAAACACCACCACAACACTGGCCCAACTTAACTTGCAAAAAAACTCCCCCCGAAACAAAAATACACCCCCCCTTAACCGGGCACCGGCTTGCCACCAATGATTTGCATCTTGGGCAGAGTCGGTAGCGACCTGGAGGCCTTTGAGAATTGATTCGTTCATTTCTGGACGAGGGTGCAAAATGTGTGAGTCAATTGGTTGGGCTAAGGTTGGTTTAGCTTAGGTTGTTTCCAGGTTGGTTTAGGGCGGGTTTAGCTTTGGTTAGGTTGGTTTAGATTGGTTTCTGTTGGCCTCCTGTTTGATAGGATTGCTAGGATTTCAATTCGTGATTCATCCTGAAATCCTCCTGAAATCAACCTTTTCAAGTGTGGGAGTTTGAATGCTTAACCGCTTAACCAACATGTCTCCCTTCCCGCAACCATGGGTTGAAGGCGTCTGGATAAATTGTATATACTGTAGTGATGACCGTGGCTTTCTGGACATAGATTTCACCACCAAACTTGATGGACCCCAATTCTTGAAGCATCCACCGATTCCACCAGTTGAAACCCCAATTCCTCGGCTTTTTTTAACAGCCGAGTAGGGGGAGACTTCATGTGGGTCGGACCCCTCCGAAAAAAATGCAAATGTCTATCAAGCACAAAGTTAAAACCATCCCTGAGTAGTTGACATGAACCACATACTGCATCTTGGAAAACAGATCCTCAAATGATATCAAAAAATCGCCCAAGTTCAAAAAGGACTTCAAACAATGTCACTTTTGCCTTTTCGAAGATGTGAATGGCGTTGAACATCTTCAGTGCCATGTTAGTTTGTCAAAAGTGGTTAGTAACGATGCTTGGCGATTCCCAAAAAGTCAGTTCTAAGGGCGAAGTAACCCTACTGACACACCGCTCCAGGTATGGGAACCCTTGACCTGTACGGAGCTACTCTTCTCGCTTCCTGGAAAGATCGATGGGCTGTGGGAATTCCAATGGGCTGTGGGAGATGAAGATTTCCCATCTTTTTGGTGGAAAGTATGATATGATCCAAGCAGTAAGGCATTGGGTAAACCATTTTTTATGACTATACTTACATAGTCCCTACCATTTAAGTGGAACCAGAAATTCAACTAGTTTCCTGGTCTTTTTGTTTTGAGAACCCACTGGATCAAGTGGAGATTCCGTGGAGTTTATTAGGATCACACTCCATGAAACTGACATAGCACCAGCCAGTAAGCATCCCAAAAGGTTTCCTTCTCAACAAATCACTTCCTGATATACCCTCCATGGAACTAACATATCCCACCTTGGGAAAAGGAAAATCGAAAATCATCTTCAAAAGTGACTTTTGATGGTTAGTTCCCTGGAGGGTAAGTAAATACACTCCTGAAGTTTAACAGTCCGCACCTAAAAATCCACCTGTCCAAAGAGGAAAAGCAGTCTTTCCACCATCTATTTTTTTGCGCCATGTAAATTCAAGGAAGGTACAACTAGCGCCTCCATCCAACGATCGACCTCTATTTTTGATGGCTTGACATAAACTACTTCTCAATCTTCAGATCCTTTCTTCAAAACAAGCAGCACGTTTTGTTGGGACCTTACAACTAACTTTTAGTTGGAACCCCAACAAAGTCTAAGTTGGCGAGCTCATGAAGTCATGAAGTATAACCCCCCCCGAACTTGACAGTCACATGAAATCATCCAAGAGGGAGTTAGCAGGACTTCCAAATCTGCGACTAACTTTGTTAAGCCAAGATGTCCATTTCCATGGAAAATGATTTATGTGAAGAGTTGCTACTCTATCAGGTTGGCTAAACAGTTGTGGGAAGAGAATACCTCTGACAATGCCCTACGATTCTTGTCACGTTCTTTGTACAGAACGAAACCCTGTCCTTTTTGAAGCTTCGCCGCCAAATCCGGGCGGTTTTGAAGGAAGAACTTCAAGTTCCACTTCTCTTCCTGGATGTCAAGTGAAGCACAAGTGCCTCTTGTGCCATGTTACTCCGGTAGCTTCTACAATCGTGGAAGTGGTACCAAATACTGCCCATATCATCACAACTGATCAACAAATCATCTTAGCACATATGTCCACCTCAATCATCTTCAAAATCAAGGGAATTCGCTTAGAACTCTGATGTTTCCTGATGCTTGCTTCTCCACTCCACCTCCCTAGGGCCGGGGGCTCCTACTCAGATTCAAGATTTTGCTGCCACCAAAAAAAAAGGGCCACTACAAAATAGAAAGTGCACAAGAACTCCCAGAATTTTGTAAAGCTGAATTAATGTGTATATATGCATACACCCCAAAAAACTAATCTGTTCCGTAAAAAGGGACTATTTCAATAGGAAATACATCTTCCAACCATTGAATTTTCAGAGGACATGGGAGTTTTCCGGGGAGTATACATACAGGATATCTACCAGAGCCCCTCTACACTGAACTACCTTTCTGTTCTAAACAATTCCATGCAAATTGTTCGAAGCACTATAAAAATCAATCTGCTCTCCCTACAGAGCAAGTAAATCCAGGTTGGTTTTTTAAGTTTGATTGATTTGTTCATCCAAATTTGTTTCTTAAATCACAACATGTTCATTTCTCCACTTCACCTGCTCCTTTCTCCAAAATTCTCCAAACGGGCCTTCTCCATGATCTCATCGGCAATGGTCCGCATTGGGCTGAAGCGGGTCAAGATGCCGCCACCGTTTGGAGGCGGTGGGTTCCAGCTCGGCGGCTAGCAGGGCTAAGCACTGGAGCCCAAAACGGCGGTAGGATCCCTGCCGACAGTGACCTACTCGGAAAGGTGTCCCCATTTTTGTTTGGTTGGTTTTGGTGACACACCCCCCAATTTTTTAAACATGCTGATGGACAAATTGTGGACATCTATCAATTGATAGTTCAAACCAAATGTTGAACCAAAAGAGAACCATCCAAAGTACTTCGTGCCAATTTGTCCATGGAAAATGTCACCAACGCCGCCCAGTGTCCGGTGCGTTGTTGTCTCAGCCGAGCTGGATAGTTTGGAAGAGAATTCAGATTGTCCCACTAACACTGGAATTTTGCCTTGTCCTATACATCTTGCATCTCTTTCTAAGTCACCGTTGGGCTTGCGTTCTAACTTAAAGTGCTTCAAAATATATTATCATTTTATTCAAATTGGATGGTAGATGGATTTTACTTGCAATAGGGGGAAACATAGCAACAATCTTACATCCCAAGTTTACATCCAATACATGGATAATGACATACTGGAAATATTACATTCCACCAATATTTTTGTAAGTCTGACATCCCAAAAGATTTCCAGTTGGCATCATGTTGACACTTTTTTGCGGCCTCAACTCCCACAAATGCTGGTGAAAAATATGTAAACATTCCTTCTGGGAAGTATATATATGTACATAGATATGTGTATATATGTGTATATACATACCTATGTAAACTGGATAAGTACCGGCATAATGCTGGCTTGTCATAAAAATGGATGAGTACCGGCATTACGCTGGCTT
>DF244587.1:0-25383 GCA_000507305.1 Breviolum minutum Mf 1.05b.01 | reverse complement strand
TACTCATCCTTTTTTATGACAAGCCAGCATAAGACCAATACTCATCCATTTTTATGACAAGCCAGCATAAGACCAATACTCATCCATTTTTTTGACAAGCTGGCATAAGACCGGCGCTCATCCATTTTACATAGGTATGTATATACACATATACACACATATATATGTACATAAATATACTTCTCAGAAGGAATGTTTACATATTTTTCACACACACACACACATTGGCAAACACATGTCTAGCAGTCTAGCAAATCCCAATACCACCAGCACCATCATAAGCAGTAGCACACACACCATGGCACCATAGCAGTGTGTAGCACGCGGTGGACACAGCACCAAGTAGAATTTCTATGTCCCTCGCTATCTGGCACAAAATGCTCCATAGATTCTCTCATTGGATGCTTTTGCTGCTGGCTCAAGGAAACAACGGGTTTGCATCTCAGAAGGACTTCAAATGATCAAGTGAACAACCAGTTTTGCGGCCCTTGGTAGCGACTTTAGCAGGCCTTTTGGGACCAAGTGCGTGAGCCATTTCAGTACAGCACTCACATGCCGCGGACAGATTCGACATCACCTCCTGTGGCAGAAGTCGCAGGTTGAAGATAGAGAGATCCGAAAGACTTAAAGCTGCATCAAGTTCAAACAGAGCAACATCTACCATGTTCCAGCCCCTCCCAACCCCAAGATTTTGGTGCATTCTGTCCGTACCACCCAGCTCATGCGGCCAGAAGTATCTCCTTAGTTTCAATTATCATCCGTTGGGCTAGAGCATGATAATGATCTCCAAGCAGGGAGACCAGGAAGGAAAACAGCTGCAGCGAAAATGTACAAAGGCTTCTAGCTTCCCAAGAGTGCTTCAATTTGAATCAAAGGTGTAGAAATGCTTTCCCAAACAAAAATGGCTCTCTGTAGATCAAGGATCGGAGAAAGCTTCCAAGCGCCACCGCAGTACATGCATCGTCCCCCGCTCTTGTCCTACCAAGGTGAAGGCATCGTTCCAGATACGTTTGCTGCTTTGAAGTGTTTTTAAGGCATACAGAATCCAAACGTAGAACCCCGAAAACTTCTGCCAATGCTGCCTTTGCTTGCTGAACAGCCAGCTTGGTGCGCACAAAGCCAGGACCTCCAAGGATGTCATCCACTGAAGATGGGTTTTCAACGAAACTCCGGTTGAAGCTAAGCAGGGAAAGCAACTCCACCAAAACAGGAATGGGTTCTACTAGACCTCCTAGATGTTTCATTTGCAGTTTCCCACCTTGACTTGGCAACGGCTCTTTCCTGATGTCCCAAGGCTGGGAAACTCATGTGAAATGGAAAAGCTCACGGGAAATGTCCCACAAAACCGATCATTTGAATCATTTCTAGAAATGTGTGTACTTTTTGCTTCCAACTGTTTCCATCTGTTTCCATTTCCATACTCTACTCCTGGTCAGAGTCGGATATGCCTTTTGATAATGTGATTTTGCACTCTTGCGAATGTGACAAAGAATTGCACGTTGATGCGTTGTGCCTCAAACCCATTGGTTTGCCATCAAATGCCTCCTTCACAACTGAAGCTGGCACAAACCTGCCAAGCTCAAGCTACAGTTTCAATCCTACAGCATTCCAATGAGACTCGCTTCAACAAAGAAACACACACACACAGACATGGCAACAAGGATCAAGTCTTGTATCAAATAAGCCATGTTATTTGCATGTCGGTGTTCAAATGTGGATATTGCTAATGTTTGACTTCCAAAAAAAAAAGATGATTGGAATACTTAACATCACCACATCTGTGGCCATTTTTCTTGGCCATATTCAAATCTATAACATGCCAGAACTACCAGGGAACTTTGCGAATCCCTTCCACTCGAAAGGATGGAGAAGAATAGGCTTCCGACCTTTGCTGCCGAGGTGTGAGCACGTTTGAGGCACACAATTCACAAGGCTACAACAAGTCACGACCGCAAATAGCAGAGGCCTAGACTGCTGGCTGGCAAAGGTTCTATCCAGCTTCATCATCAAGTTCCACTTGAGCTCCTTTCGCAGCAACATCTCAAGAAGAAAGCTTGCTTAAGGAGAAAGTTTGATGTGATTCAACGATGAAGTCCACAGGTGGCTGGAGACTCCGGTGAACCTATCTCAAGATCCTGTATCTTTTGAGTTGTGCAGTCCCGTCTACAAAGCTGCAGCAAGGGATTCTGATTCTCAAGAATGAGGGGTTCAGGAAAGAAGTGCAATCTCAAGCTCAAAAAATCCGTCTATTCACAGCTCCAGTTCTTTGTGCTTCAATCCAAATGGGAATTTAAATGAACTGCTTGGCTTCCTGTTCAAAAAAAACAACTGAAACCCTCCTGAAGTCCAGCTGTAGCAGCAAGTTCCACCAGGGAACGACGGCTCTGTGAACCTTCAAATGACAAGATAATAAAAGCGGCGGAGCTATGTCCAAGCCTGATACTCTTGGAGAATTTAAAAATGTCTCGAATCATCACCATCCCAAAATCACGTAAACTCTGAAGCACCATTGCAGACCTTCTGTATACATAAGATATCATAATTTAATGGGGAATGTGCTTCTCCCTGACTGATTTTTGTCCTACGGTTCCAAGTTGACAAATCTGATAGGAGCTGTTTTTTAGGTTTTTTTCCAACATCTTGCCTTGGAGCCACTCATCAAGGTATATAGCTGCCACTCCAGGTTGAAGCCCCGGCATGACCGCAGACCAAGCGTTGGCAACGGCATCGATCATAGCACTTCGTCCTCGTTTGGAGAGAAAATGTGCAAGAAATCAAGGTCAACACAGTTGAACTCATAATCTCAGGTGATGAGAAGTATAGTCCTGTATGGCTAAGCTTGGAGAAGATACCCTGTCGCCAGAAACAGCTTTTTTCCCATGCGACTTTACACTGCATCTTACACCGACAAAAAACGGGTCGGCTCTCGGCTCTGACCTCTTTAGCTCGGTTCAGTTGAGGCAGTGAGGGTGCCACTCCATCGATGGCTCCAATCAACACTTGAAGACCTGGGCGTTGGCCACCAGTGCAATTGCAGCAGTGGATCTGATATTTCCGTTCATATCTTCAAAACAGCGTCTAGGTGGCATTTTCATGTCTAATTTTTGGGTGTATTATATAGTTTGGTTGGGTCATGCAAGGGATTTATAATATGTCGGGGTCAGATTTACCTGAGTCCAACACTTTCAGATGCTGTTTTCAATCGCATCTCGATAGCTGGTGCTCGAGTGAGCATGCCCTCCACAGCGATGGCAACCAATTCCCAGGTACAACACTGTGAAATCTAATACATAGACAGCAGTATACATCAGTGTACAATATACTTTATCTTACCTGCTTAGCCTGCCATCCCGCAAATACAGTTTGCACAAATTGCGCAAAGGACAACTTTCCGCGACTGCATTTGGTCTTTGAGAGGTGACACTCATTTGGTGCGGAACTGTGAAGTTTTTGATTTGGTGACTGTCGTCCGGGCCAGCTCCAACTGCAGGTTGAGGTACTCCAGAGCCTGTTGAGAATGAAAAGAAGTGTTTTACAGTTGCAAGCAATCACAGCAATACATGAAAGTCGCTGCAAATTGTGTATATCAGAGATATCGTTGTCAGTGATATTGTTGATGATTTATAATATATCATATATCTTTTTTTATTCTTTTAGACAGTACAAAACTTTCATGAAGGCCTTCATCTACTCCGTTTAGCCCTGCCTTTCGAAGATGTACCACACCTGCCCATTGGTTCTGTATTCTGCGAAAGGTGGCTTTCTCCCAAACTTCATCTCCACCAACTTCCATATTTCCAGAACCCTTCCGGCTCCTTCATCGTGAACACCATCTCGCTCCTGTCATGGAAAATGCTAAATATTTGAGGTGAATTGCGGCGTCGTAAAGGCATTGCTGTATGATCTTGAACCTCGTGGTGGTGAGCGCCACTCACAAACTGAGTTTCAAACCCAAGCAAGCAGTGATTTTTCAGCCAGCCTCAGACCATTCTGACGAACCCAAACACAGTCCTGTGAACCCTAACTTGAAAGGCTTCACTTGGACATGCCATTACCCATGATAATTTGCAAGAAGTCAAGAAACATCTGATACAGTGGCAGTGATAAACCGGACTATTTGCCTCCAGGAGTAAGATGTTTCTAATTTTCGCTGAGGTACTCAACTCCCAGTGACCCTGGAGTGCAGCCAGAATCCAACCAAGAGGAACAGGCACTCTCGATGATGCCCTGTGAAGGTGAGAATTCTGCAAAACATTTTGGAGCTCTGATGCGAAATGAACTGCAACATGGCAAGATGTGATCATTTTGGAAAGCTGTGGCCTGCTCCACCCCTCCCTGAGCGCATGATGAAGATACCAAGGCTACTGCTTCATCACCTGCAGCATGCATATGATCAGATAATTTTGTATAAAGTCCAGAGTATCTCTCGCATTGCTGAAACTGTGAAGATTTCCTCCAGAGGCATTCTTCATTGTACACTGAAACATTCTGATTTGGAGAAGGTCTCTCAGCACAAAGTGTTTTGTTCAAAGGGTGACCTTCCAGCAAAAATGGTTTCCCAGCTGTCCGCAGTTTCTCGGTGCCGGCTCAGCTCCTCACAGATTTCGGCCTCTTCGAAAGGACCAAGAGCCCACTCTGCAGACAGGAGGCCTGGGTTGGGGCTGAATTTCTTGTAGGTCAACAATCAGATCGAAAGGGTTCAACAAAAATGGGGGGAATCCATTCGCATGAACACCCGGTTTTCACTCAAAAATCCATGGTGCTAAGGCTGGATCTGATTTCTTCTTGCTTCATGGTTTTGGCCAGCAAACCAATGGATCTTGCCCTAAAGCAGCACACTGAATCACCCCAAAAGCTGTGACTGGCTTCAACCACCCTAATAGCAAAACTCAGCTTTCAGCAAGACTCCGGAAGGTTCATGACTTGGAATGCCTTTCCAAGACTAGAAGGCAGCCATTGTCCCGGACAAGTTGAGAAGGGCATCCCACACTTTGAATAAATGGGCAAGCGTGCAGCAAGCTACGAACTCCGTGCCTGTGTCCGCACACATCTGCGCAGCTTTCAATAGCCATGGGGCCTCTCATGTACAAGTCTTCAAATGTGTTGATGTGCACACGATGTGATAGCATCATTGCATCCAGCAGTTGATTGCAAACAAAAATGCTTCTCTTGCTAGGCCAGATGCAACAATGGTGCTCAATGTTGTTTCAGGTTGTGTCTCCCTCCACTGGCCTGGGCATTCATATGGCAAATGCTGGGTCACATGAATCTATTCTCATACTGCAGAGTCTAGACATCACTCTGATGCTGAGAAAGGATAGTGGAATGAGTGAAATGCAAATGTTATCATGTTCTGCAGGAAGCAGCGAGACACCAAACAGTCGCAACGAAAAAAAATCCGCTAATGCATAGTAGTCGTTACTAGTTGTTTGCGGCGCGCGGCGCTATCATTCCTGAAAAATCAACATCCCGTATGTCCCCAATCCAACAAACACTTGGAAAAAAAACAGGCAAGTCCGCAATAAAACAGGATGCGGTTCCAAATCACTGGGGTTTCTGGCGCATGCTATACTCCAACTCAGCCTCCAGGTCTGGGAACATCATCTGCACAGCAAGCCGCCTCGGTAGAAAATGTTGCCATCCTGAAAGGTTCAAGTGCCATCAAATTATGCACGGAAAAATATTGAAAAATATCAATCTTTCACCGAAATCCCGGATCCCCCGTTGTAACACTTGCAACTAAGAGCTCCACTGCAACAGCTTGTTGGCGGCCAAATCTGCCTGAAAAGTTCGGCCAAAAACGAGGAGTCTAAAGCCAAGCATCAGGCTAAGAGTTCAGCCTGACGGGACCGTTGATCCTCTCTCTCCTTACAAATGAGGTCACGTGCATGCATGAAAAATACAAACTTGAATGTACATCTGCCAGTGTAGTATTAACATTAAGCTAATTTGAAAATTTCTGTACAAAAAAAATACTCCCAGACCTGTGAAAGCAACGTCTAACGTCTGTCCTGCGTGGGGCCAACCAGCCTAAGGAGCTCGTCAGCATCTCGCAGGGGAAACCTCGACGCTACGATGAACGATGCATTTCTTAAGTCATTCGCCATGCAAAACTTACAGTCCATAGTCTTTCGGAAGTTCGGCCGAGGCATTTACATGTTCCAGTCATCTTGACCTTTGCAGGACAGAGGATGATCCAAAAATCAGTGGTTTGAGAGGTCTTTGTCTCCCCCGCTATGCGTAGTATGCTCTTCACTCATCAAAGACTTGAGCACTGACTGCTGTCTCCCAAAGGGTTATTTTTTTGTTCCATAGCAAAGTTGCAAGCCTTCTCGTTCTTCATCAGGCCAAAGGTGACCTCAGTGTGAAGTTAAATGTTGCAGTCACATTAAATTCTGAGCCCACTCTACCACCTAAGCTTGAACTGCAAACTGCACTTTTCAAGCACGAAAATGGGCACAGGATTCAATTTCCATTGTGTGAAATAAGCTCATGACTCAGCAACGGCAGCGACCGCTCAGTGAATGTTGTAGTTGCTTCACGCCTGTGATTGCATCCGATGGAAAGGTTAGCGAGGTCTGCAAGTGTATGTAGTGTATACGCTGTGTGTATGTAATATACATGTATGTATACATATATATATATATCATATATGTTGTTTAGTATCTATATAGATGTATATGTGAATCTACCTTCGTCCAGCTAACCGTCTCGTACCACAACAGACACTTCAAGAGCCTTCAAAATGCCAACAAGTAAGACTTCACAAGCATGTAGCAAACACTCGGATTCTGGGAAAGCAAAGAACAGCAGAAAACTTTGAAAGACTTGTGGCATTGATGTTGCTCGCCTTTCAAGCATTGCCTTCTCTATGACGGCAGATGCATCCTCCGTTCGGTTGCAGGCGGTTGAAGGTTCATTACCAAGTGAAGCGAAGTACGGAAGGGATGAAAAATCATGCTGTCTCCACCTCGGGATCCGTGACTTTGGGATATGCCTTCTTCTCAGCCCAGCCAGCCTGGGAAAATGACAAGATATTGGAACCAACCGCACAAAATGTATCAAAATTTGCTTACGGAGATTGTGGTGGCTCTTGGCCAGCTGGATAATTGTGATATGTTCTTGAGACCTTCCAAATCAGTCAATAAATCACTAGTGTCGACTGTAGGGCGCTCTGTCTGGTGCCGGTTATTTCTGATCTCTGATGTCAACCTCATTTCACTAATGACACCTTCTATGTTTGCAAAGAAATTCATGTGCAAAAGTCCCGGCCCTCAGTCACACCAGTCAGGTGTTTACTCCAGGACTCTAGAATCTGTTGCACTCCGCGACCGCAATATCTAACGTGTGTATCATATATTATATAATAGAATTATCTATTCGTTAATTCATTTACTTATCTACTTGTTCATCTAGGTATTTCCTTATGTCTTTGAATCTATCTAATCAAATCTTATCTATGTATGTATAATCAATACACCTTATGGATGCAAAGGCGTGTCGCGACTGATTTCCAAAGGTCCGACAATGACAAGTTTCGGACCGGTTGGCTCAGCAACCAGTTGATTGCCGGGGCCAAAGTATAGCCAGGCCTCACAAGACACAGGATACACTTTTGCCTTTGTCGGTCTCCCGGTCATTGATGGCCCATGGCAGTGGCTCTGAACACTGAGTCAGGGACAAACCCAAAGAGATCAAGTGAGAACTGCATCTCGCCAAAGGGCCTGGCCTGAAACCAACTCGTTAAAAATTCTGCGGCACCATTTACTTCCTCGAAATGTTAAGATCCAAGATGTTGACAGGACCAAGTTCCCAACAAAATAGATGGGCTCTCTGCTAGTGTTGCAAGGCTTTCTTCTCCATTTGTTGGATCTATAAGATTGTCCTGGACAACATGATGCCCGCAGTTGCGTGAACTTCATCTCTTGCACTGAAACAAAGGATGCGTTCTCCGATTTGCCGGCTCCTCTGTGACTAGGCGTTGGAGCATCACGTCGCGTGTCACCTGAAAGAGTTCCAGTGGGAGACGTCAGAAGGCAATAGGGGATTTCACGGCTCAAAGTCTCGACTATTCCGCCAGCACTTGTGCCAAACTCGAAACCAACATATCTTCACCTCTTCGCACCGCTCCACGTGGAAGTTTTTGGCCACCTCAATTGAATACTTAAGGAACTCATCACAGACTCACTTGTAATGTCTGCTGAGTGCAAAGCCCATCTCTCCAGGACGATTTCCAAGTTCACTAGTGGCCTCCAAATAAAACAGGATGCAGGCATGGCTTCTAGCTTCCAAGCCCCCCTTTAAAAAATGATACAAGAGAGCCAAAGAGCATACTCACTTTCCTTGTGGAAGTATTGTTGAAAGCAAGATTCTTGGATCCTGACGTCACCGTGGTGAAAGCTTCCATTAGTCGCGAGAGAAGAAGTGAGAAGGCCTTGTCATCATGCAGAGGGATGGGAAAGCAGGCTTGCAGTCTCTAAATCTATTCGGTGGCTACGGCTCAAAATTGAAGTACCTAAAATGCACCGAAGAATTGATCAGTCTTTGTGTTCCCATCATCCTAAGCCAAGTTCTTTGAATCAATATCATATTGATATCTTCCAGTCACCTGCATTCCCTAATTTCTAGAAGTCGAGTTCAATGCTTCAAACTCTTCAAACAACAGGCTGAAGCTACCAAGGAAAGCTTTGCTTTGTTTCATTCTCAGTTGTAGGAATCCTTCAAGCCACCATGAACATGGAATGGTTCTTCATTGTAGCAATCAAGTTTCTACCTTGCGTTGGAACATGCTTTGCTGCCTCTATTGGCTTTGGTGGAGGTTCTGGATCCTCAGTCACCACGGGACACTTCAGAACCCATGGTGGGAAGAGGGCAGTAAGGGCCTACAAACTGTGCATCCCATGTTGCGAGATACGGTGCTCTTGGGGCAAGACCTTCTTCCTGATTTTTCCTACAGGTTTATCTTCTCCTGCAACGTCTGAACATTATGCTTTGATCTAGCTGCAATTGAGCAAGCAAGGCGGCTCCTACTTTCCAAATCTTCACCTTTCTTTTCCTTGGATCCTTTATCAAATGGGCCTGGCACCATCGGAACTGCAAGTGCCAAGTCTCTCTCTACTTGATGTGATCCCAGCAAGTTCAACAAACCACTTGGCCTTATCTTCTGGAACTCGCAGTTCACCGGTAGCAAAGGTCAACGATGCAAAGGCCTGGGAATGGACAAGTTGGACCTGACTTTGATATGCCGATACCAGCCGATAATCCGATACCTATATACTTTGTGGAGCTCTCACGCCTAAAAAAGTCCAGATGCACCGATGTGCAATTTTCTCATCTCTCGGTCCTGGTTCAATCTTCCTCGCCTCTGCTGCCTTCTCAGGTCCAGCTTTCTGCATTGCCTCCAGACACATTCTGAAGTTTCCAGAGACGTGAAGAAAGGACTCGTGTGGCACTCAGCAAATTGCTGGCTTGTAGTGTGCAAACGTCAACTATTTTTGCATACTGGACGCCATACCTCCAGGAGTGGCAAGCGGATCATTTGGAACCTCGAAGGATCGAACGATTTAGAGGAAGATGGAACAACCCGCCCACATGCATACCATGTATTTATGTGGAAACAGAGACACTAAGAGTGTTCAAAGATGTTCAAATAATCCCTCATAATATCTGTTGCAGCTTGTACATCTTAATGGAGAATCCTGGCAGAAGGTGTTCTTCAATCAAAGCTGAAAACCCACAACTTTGCTGCCTTTGCTTTGACTGGACTATTTCTATGTCGAAACTGTTTTTGAGCTCCTTTTGTGTTGTCACGCGAATTGAAAACCTTTGCTGCAAAAGTGTTTTTCACACTAAGTGTAGGACATTTCATCATTGAGTCCATGAACGTCTGCCATCCTTTCAGCCTCAACAACTGGCAAGTCACCCACATCACCAGGGTGTCCATCATCTGAGGCCAGTTGCAATGGACATCATCTCCACTGGATCTCCACCTAGGTTTTCTACTTCTTTTCCGTTGCGAAAACAATAACAGATGGTCACTGAGGCTTGGACGGTAAAAGGCTCCCTTCCGAATGCGGTCCTGGTTTGTTTCAAAACAAAAATCAGATTCCCTTTTTGAAGAGTGGCCTTTCCAAAAGCAACGTTGCCTCCATCAGTTCCACCTCTTCGCTGGTCTGCGGGACAGATCCCCACAAGGCCATTCCCATCCACACCTTTTTTTTCGTTCCCGGCTCTTAAATGGCAGTACGAATGAGCAGCAACTGGTTGTTGGTAAGGTACAGAAAGCTACAGAATTTTTTTAGGGTATCAGTCAGAAGTCTTTAGCCAAGAGGAACAGATCACGAGAGCATACTGACACCTAAGGTGTATATCATATCTTAGACTTGCACAGCTCTGTCTGGTGGTGCCAGGTCAATATCCAAACCTGAGCGCAAGTAGGCCGTTTTTGTCACCACAACTCTCAACTCCTGCAAACAGGAATTCAGCTTGATGGCAAACATTGAAAGGAGGTCATCGGTCTGCAATATGAAAAACACTTCCTGAGCCTTTCACTGGCAACATGTCGCACCACCACACGTGCCTCGAGAGTTTACACGTGCTCAGTTACTTGTGTTCAAGGTATGTGTGTGTGTGTCTCTCTGTCACTGTATGGTGAGTTGGATGTCGTAGGTGCCTTGTGCGCCATAATTACAGCCAACTTACCATTGCGAGCCCTGCTGACCCACTTGTCGGTGACCTTTACAGGTTTCAATCAAGACATGGAAACAAGAGAAACAATTCAGTCCATTACCATGGAGAAACACAGGCAGGACATCAGCATGACACATCATGAGACTATCAAGGAACGCAGGTGTTTGGTGATCGCACTGCAGGATTTGCAGTATTGCATGAAGGCGTTTGTTGTTGGAACTGTCTTGAGGGTTGCTGCGGAGCCCTGAAACTCGGTTAACCTCTAGATAGCAAGGACCGTCGGAAATCTTTGGTTTGGTGGGGCGTCGGCTGAGTGGCTCGTTGCTGTTTGCACAGGACAAGAAAATAAAGCCTGAATTGTCACCAAAGGCCTCCAGCAAATGTCGTGGCTCAATTTCATTGAGGCGGGCCTGTTCTTCCAGGCAAATGTCGTCGAGAATTGTCCCAGTGGAAGGGTCCATGCCTTCCTACCTTCCTGAAAACTCCTGCCTTAATGGCCCTATCCTTGGCTGCTTCATAGAGGAAGCTCAGCTGTATCTGGCCAGGTTGCAAGGTTCGGTTCCACGTACTCCCCATGCCAAAACATCCATCTATGCCTCTCCATAGGGCTCTAAGAAGCTAATCACGCGGGGAAGCGGCTCTAAGGTTTGCCTGCAAAATGCACACCGCCAATCAAATAGCAATACAAATGATAGTGAACAATCATGCTGGAACACATCAAAGCTCAAGCACCATTGATATTAACTACAAAAAAGAAATTCTCCGACACCTCAGAAGGGCAGGGAGGGATTTCTCAATGGCCGCGCGAAAGAAGGTCAAGTACTTTGTGACCATCTCACCCTGGTAGAAGCAGTCTGTGAGCGCCCAAAGTGAATTGTCTTGCTGCCAAGATGGCTGCTTGGCAGATACAATAGAAAAGTTGTCTTGATTTCAGATAGGTGTGGATTCTGTTAGCAAACTGAAGGGAAGGTACGACCAGTACAATCGCAGGGAACAGTACGTATGAACAGTACTTTTAGATTTTCTATTCTGTTCTTCTCTTTTGCTTTTCTCGTGTCAATTCTAAGAAACGTGTCAATTCTATGTATTTTTTCTCGTGCGCGGTAAAGGCCTGGTCATAGAATGCCTTGATCATTCGAATTACATCATCTCCACGACCTTCCAGTTCCGTTGCAACCTGGCAGCTAGGAAGGTTCAAGGTCACATGTCATGCAGCCAAGAAAAGTTGCCCTGAAAACATGTTATGCCGAGACCCGGCCTCCGTTTTATGATTTCTGCACATCCGCAGGAGTGCCTTGACAATCAACGACATCCGCATCACTTTGTGTGTGCAAATCCCCAGAGACCCAATCAGCATGAGACATCTATACAAATTTAGCAGAAATTCCAGCAACAAACAACACCCAAGAAAGCCAGTCATTTGGGATGGGGGATCCTGGGGTGCTTGCCCTGACGCCCGTTCCACTTCGGCCAAGGAAATCCTTGGGTTTCAAGTCCTCAGCTGAGGCGATCGATCTTGGTGATCTTGGTGGTCACTGGTCACTGCAATTCTGGGTGATTCTTGTTGGCAGTTCATGTATATTATATACATTTATATACTGTAAGTAGTGTATACATCACGAAGATGCGCGTAAGGGTATGGATTTCTGCAGAACAAAGCCATGTGAAATACGATGGGCAATCCTGAAATTTGCTGTTTCAGGGCAGCTCTCGGGCAGTTTCCAATTCGCAATGCTTCGGCGATTTGTGTGGACTTGTTTTGGACAGCCAGGCAGATTGAAAACAAAAAAATGGTAACAAATCAGTGGGAAAACAACTTGCCTTTGGTCAAAAACATCAGGAATGCTGAGGCTGCAGCATCTCCAGCAGTATGTCGCAACTCGCAGTATCGAAGCAAAGCCCTGCACGGGTCAGAATTGCTAGGCAACTTATGCAGTTAACTGATGTGGCATGTGGTGACACTTCTGTTCTTGCGAGGTCGCTCATCACATGTTTGACCAGATTTCAAGAGGAATCCCATGCACCAAAGAGTTGAAAAACTATAAGAAACCTGAAACCTGTTGTGGACTTCCATTCGACTCGCATACACTCCCATTTCACTCGACTCCTGATAGTTAGTGCAGTATCCATTTTGGCTCGAGGAGTGCGGTCCTGGGCTTGAATGAAAATCAGACAAGGTTTTTCAGGTCAACACTGCGATACTGAGAGTAGTGCCGGGTTGCTTGACACGGATGCTGGCGAAAAGCTTCCTAGCAAATCGAATTTCAGACTTGGGCAACCCAGGCAAGCGGGTCGACGGTACATCGGTAATTCATGGTACATCGTTACATGGCAACATGTCGAAAGCGCCTGATGCTGTCGCCAAGGCTTTACAAAGAGTCCTGAATTGACATTTCAGTCGAGAGCTGTCTCTGCATCGAATCCTGGATGATCATGGATTCATGAATCATACATGCTTAATTGGAACAACTAATAATTGCAATATATCTTCATATCATATAATCAATTAATCAATCACAATCTTTTATTCCTACTCTATGTCTGCTCAGCTTCAACAATCTCCTCCTGGTTGTCGCTGTTTGACATGTAAATGGATGCTCATTTCTCACCCTTCCATATTCTAATCCGCACCGCTTCGAGTCTCCTCAATGAGTCACTTGTCATTGCATCCTCCAAAGCTCGGGTTGCAGGATGCACCAGGATCACTGCATCCTTTCAGGTGCTCAGGAAAGGAAGCATGACAACTTTGTGTTTTTTTTTGTTTCGCTTCCTAAAAATTCATCATGTCTTCTCTTGATAATCTGTGGTGAGTTGTGCTTTTCATCCGCAAGACACCTGAGAATCTTGGCGAACAAGGGCTTGGCCTGAGAACTAATTGACTGATCATCGATTTGTAAATCTTGTTGCCCTCGGTCTCCGGCTCTGAAAATCTGCATCCGGCTCCATGTAAGGTGGCAGGGGAGGACGGACCAAACGCCCCTGTGCCTTTCAAGGGCAGACTCTTGAATGGACGAAACATGACGAAACAACGTAAGCCACGTTACCAGCGAAGCATGGGTTCTCTAGTTCTTTCGATTTCAGAGAGTTCACAATCCATAGTGTCTCTTCTCGTCTCAATAGCTAGTTGTTTCGCGAAAATCCATGGCAAAAAGAACAAGCTCTTGGAGTTTCACCCTGTTGCAAGCAGCAAAAAGAATTCCACCTGACCCACAGCTGCTATGGCCTTCCGTGGAATGCGAACACCACGGCGAGCAACATGGCCTGTTTCCGGAAGGTCTGACAATAGGAAAGCTGTGAAGGGGACTGGACCACAAATGCTCATATTTTACACCCCTTAGATGACTTTCTTGGGATTCCCCATTGACAGAAACTGCATCTTGAGTGCGTTCAAGAATCCTGGCATGTCCCCACGCCATGGTTACAATCACTGTTTATGGTCTCACCTCACCAGTGAAATGCCACGTAGTTTCGTAGTTTTCCCGCTGCTACAAAACCAAAACTTTCAAAGAACAAGACTGGGCGATATCCTTTTGAGGGGTGGATCTCTAGAACATCCGCAAGAGTTATTTTTTCTTGATCTCATTTAAACATATTTAGTCTCCGATCTTGATATGTTAAACTTCTTTAACCTGCAACTGTTTGACTCTCCAACGATGTTCTTGAAGCCAGTGCCTGATGCCAACAGTCCAGCTGAGGCTGTCATGAGAATCAGAGTTGCGACCTGCAGTTGGCTAAGCACGTCAGCAACCAGTGATATCTCCCTGGCTTTGTGCACCAACAATCCTTCACTTTTCTACTTCTGAGACTTCAACATGACCACTGTCTGCCGCACTCTTCTCTCTACCTGCAAAAAACAGCATTGACGGTAGTTGGTGTTAAGAACGAAGAACAAAGAGGTCAAAAGAAGATCCAACACACATCACTGCTTTCAATTTTCAGATGCTCAACTTTAAAAGTCATTACCAAGGAAAAAACACCCATTTACGAAACAAAGGGGAAAGAAACCAAAACCAACCATACAAAGAAACACTGCCACGGAAAAATGGCCAACGTTGAGACTCTGACTATCAGCTCCAAGGCTGTGACATGGACCATGCGCCTGAAAATCAAAGCACTTGACACAGACATGACACCCAAAAGATCAAGGATCGATAGAAAACACAAAAGTCACAAATCACAAAAGTAAAAGATATGTAAAAACAGACCAAATCCATGGTCTCTTGAGTCTCTTTGGTACCCTACTTTAGCAACAGCTGATCTCAACATGAAGCCAAAACGCTCGAATTTCTGTCGCACAGGTGGAGAGTCTGCACAACGTGAGATGTAACACAGCATTCCCACTGGTTGTCCAGTGTCCCGTTCAGCCGTGGTTCTACATCACTTGAATCCTACTAGCAACGCTCATTCTCACAGCAAGGTTGGAGGTTTAATGTTTCTGGTCATTACTTCGTGACTTCCGGAGTTCGCTCCAATGACGTCCTTCAACCTTGCGAGATAGAGCAAACCCCCGGTTGATTGCCCTTCTCCCAACCAACCATTCGGAAGTCCACAGTTTTCCTGTGTTCGACTTCAAAATCTGATGTGGACTAATTTCCACGGCCATAAGTGAAAGTGAAAGGTACTGAATTATCACAATCTCCCTCTTTCGCCACTCGCTGGAACTTCGTGGGACCTGTGGACCAGCAAATTCACTGATTCACTGAGACAACATATTTTGGACGTGGCCATCCAATCGTCCCTATTTTCTTTGACATCTGCTGAAAAAAAAAAAATCGGCATCTAGTGAAACAAAATCCTCTTTGTATCTGCTCTTTGCATCTGTCTTTTCATCCAAAACACTAAGTGGAAACTGTGATCAGGTGCCTTCATCCCCGAACACTTTGTCAGTAGGTCCAAGGGATAGCTTGGGAGGTGTGCCCAGCTCCTCAGCACCTGTCATGCAGACAGGATCGCACTACATGTTTTGGAACAAGTCACAAAACCTTTCCACTCTAGTATTCATATTCAAAGTGTCCTTCCAAACAATGGTTCCATTTCACAACTTATGCAGGATTCAATCATCAAAATGTCTAGTCATGGTCTGTATACAAAACAAAGAGCTACCAAAAAACGTTGCCTCGCTTCCCCAAAGCTTTGGCAATGCAGTTTAATGCGCTTCGACCCGTCATCTGCCTTGCCAGCAACACAGGCAACACCGCAAGCGGAAAGAGTTTTGGACACCGAGAAAGCCGCCACCTTGGAGTCCTCGGAGTTGGCGAGTGATTGGATGGATCGGTGGAAGCTCCTTCCCAACAACAAATGCAGGAATGCAGTATCTCCTGTGAAAATCTTCGAATCACCCTGGCCTGCAGGTGGGTCCGGTAGGTCTTTCAGTTGCTTGTTTCCTGTTCCATCAATCATTACCTGACATGTCAGTTGAATCATCTTGCTTCCAGTGGGAGGCTCCACACCTCCCAGTTGATACAGATACACAAGGCCTGGGAGGCGGCTCTGGCCCGAGGTTCAAATTCCTTCCACCTGCGGCTGTGCATGGAGGTTAACCATATCTGATATCTACATATACAAGTTAACAATAATATGATATATTCTTTTAATTGAGGTCCACAGGATGATGCAGAAGAGCTTAAGGTACATAGATCTTCTGATGATCCTCTTGCCGCTTGCCTCTTCAAGTGGTCATGGCAGTACATGTAGTAGGCACGACTTGGCTGCTCCACTGCTTTGCGCAAGCATGGGAGACCTTTGAGTGTACGGCCATGACCTCACAGCATGCACAACATTCTTTTTTTAAAAAATGTGAAGCCAAAGGCCCAAGAAGGCTGAAAAGGGTATTGGTATAGGGCGGTATAGGGCTTTAGCTTCATATTCGGAAAGATTCTATAGAAAATTATAGCAAGGTGTTTTTCCTCGCTTATGCTTCACACAAGTATAATCAAGTATAGATGTCCAGTGTCCACAGTGTCCACCCAAAACTATTGCTTCCATGTTGCAGCGAGGTCGACCGAGAGCGGCATCATGCAACCTCACAGGGACCCCAAACGACATCCTCTGTCCATCTTATAGAAATACATTCGAGGCTGCGGCCCCATCATGGCAGCGATCGGGCAATGTTTGCTTTGGTTTTGTAACAGTGTTGAGCCCAAAATCGCTGCCAGACCTTGCTATTTTAAGTGCCATGAGACAAAACGATGTGAAGCAAAACGCAGAAATAACAAATACATCCATATCGCAAGTGCTCAAATGTCCTTGCGATCGCAGCTGTGCTGCTAAGCGGGTTCCATCAAGGTGACTCACAAAGATGGGCCTTCGGAATCCTCCAAAATGAACTTCCTGTCAGTTGGTGGTTTTTTGCTCATGAGCATCAAAAATCTTTCAGTGAGACGACTTGAAGACACCCGTCCGGCTTCGTGCTAGCCACTGTTTCGGGTGTCTGCGGATGTATATCTAGGCTTCCCACCAACTGATCTTGCGGATGGTAAGAGAAATGCAACCTCCAGATCTGTGAACAAACTGAACAAACCCTCAAAAATCCCGTAGCAATTTTCAGACAGCTACGCAGCAAAAGCTATTCATCTAATCCGCAGTGTGTTAAGATTGTGAGCCTCTGAATCTGCAGGCATCACAGCGAAACGCACCGTGTCGTCCGCTCTCCGAGCTGAGATTGGTTGAAATTTGTCTTACTGAAATCATGTCGAGTCACAGTCCACATGGCTCTCATCAGCCCTCATACTCAACTGTACTGTCTGAAAAGTCGACTTTCTTTACTGATCTTTATTCATGTTAATTCATGTTGCCATTGCATGGAGAACTCAGCCCATAAAAGACAGCGGAGGATGCTGCTATCAAAGTCTCAGATTGACTGTGGTTCTAGCACAGAACACCACATCATCATCATCATCATCATCATCATCATCATCATCATCATCATCATCATCATCATCATCATCATCATCATCATCATCATCATCGTACACAGCAAGCAACTCGCTAAGCAGAAGCATTTTTTACTCATTGGCTGCCATTGTTGCGGAACCTGACGGTCTCACAATTGACTCCCCTTCGACCAGGGTAAAGACTTGGTGAATGGATCTGTTGGCTGACATGAATTGCAGAGTTCAATTGACTCATCAATGACTCGATTCGATGAAAAACTGACTCTTCTTCCACATCTATAGGCACCCGACCCGTACTTTCTGCTTTCTCCAGCCACTCCTTGGAATATGGCTAGCATAAGACAAGCATTCAACAGGTCGCTTCCAGAAAGAGTGGCAAAGCAAAGGGGTTGAGAGTCTAGCTGCCACACGAGCGACATCCTCTTCAAGTCCTTGCAAACCTCATGTCACAAGCCATGGCATTCGATTAACACATCTTTGGTTATCAAAAGACTGAAGAAGGTGCTCAAATACCGTTTTTTATTGGGTGATGCGTACCGGCATTTACCCGTGCCAGTTTGTCCGGCATGAGATGACTCCCCTCATGTAACATGCTGAAAAACTTTTTAACAAAGAGTATCGAAGACAATTTGAGACCAAAAGTGAGAATCAGTGGTGCAGACATCACTAACATATTGCAAAGCAGGATTTCCAACGTGATAGAAAGCATGGCAAATGGAAAAAAGTTTGGAAGTACACTGTATGTAAGTTGGCTGATCATCGCCAGTCATTACTCGTACCAGAGTTGGAATCGACGAGTGGGATACCACATCCTATCATATTGTGCTTGGTGAGGATGGGGGCAAAGAGCTGGTCTAGAGGTCCATTTTGAAGATTTTGGAAGGGGAATTTCTCCCCCTACCTGGATGGAACAACCATACCATTGGTTGTTCGCCTACCTTGGACCCTACACAATTAATACATGAGCACTTCAACTGAGATCCTTCCAATCGGATGTTTTCATGACTTGAGTTTCGAATACTGTTTGAAAATTACCACAGTATATAGTTTCTGAAAAACTCAGAAACAATCTGAGGCATGTACTGTCACCATGCAAAGCAATGGCTCTCTCCTCCAAGCCTCATGAAGTCATTTTTGGCGCAGACACCTCCAACCCTCAACTGCTTTATCCGTATTGTGAGACTCAAGCGCGGCTTGATCCCTTCCGGTAGCCGATCTTTCACCTGCAGCATCGAAGTGCACAGCCGAGAAATGTGTTCGCAAAAGTAGCAGTACAAAGGATTATGCAAATCTGTTCCCCCATACCTAGTAATGATAGATAGATAGTTCTTCTGTGGAACTCGAGAAGGTGGTATGAAAGCACATGGCCAGGAATGTACAAACACAAACAAGAGCACAAAAGCGTTGGAAAAACTCTTTTCCCAAAATCTGATCACCCTGTATCAACATCCAGAAGGAAGCAGAGCCACTTAATTGAAACAACTTTGAGGCGAGCCGGCGAGCCGTCTTACTACAGAAAGTAGATGGATCACAGTTTCACAATGTTTCACATGTGGTCCCCTGATCCCTCGCTCCTGCTGCAGGCGCTTCTGAAGTGCTCGCAATGCGTCGCAATATCGAGGCATGATTTTCCAAGCAGCCTGAATCACGCGCTTCAAAGCAACTGCCGTTGGGTGCGAAGCTAACTTAGGAGACTTTCTGTGCACAAATCTGGGCGTCTCGCGGCAGCATGCTCTGCCAGAACGAAGTATGCCTTCGAATCCTTCTGCAAGGCCTGTTCTGGAAAGTTCCAAGGCACGACTTGTTCCAATCATCCAGGAGAAGCTGAGTAGCTCTCTTGCCAGGCAACACAAGATTTCAAACTACTGCATGCTGCACATGCTTGTTGACACAACTCTTTTCCAAAGCTTTTCCTGTCCTCCAGAGCGAGGGTTTGAAGTCCCCGTGCATGATGCCGAGCCCAATGTGTCTCTGCAGCATAAGCAACCATGTGCGGCCTTGGACGATGGAATTGCGCACAAAAATTCATCAACTTACACCCGAGCAAGAGCAGCAAGAGCATTCACCAAGTTTGGAAACGTCATCTCATTTGACCTCTCTTTCCAAGACTCTTGCATTGCGTTTTCTACTGCTGCAAGAGCATCTTCCCATCCTCAATCACCAATGGCCATCAGTCTAGGCTTTCTAGATCCTTCGAAAACGAATTTTGCAACAGTTGCAGCAGTTCTTCGCTTCTGGGTTCATAGCTGTCGTACTCTTTGTACACAAAGCCTACCATTTTGAATACCAAACACCAAAAGGAAAACTTGGAAGGGACTGTGAAAGGGACAATGAAACTACGAATCTCACTGAAGCAAAGCATTGCTGTGTTTTCTCGAGATGTCCACAAAGGACTCGAGCGTGACATTCTTGACAGATATATCTATACGGACGTATAGTCTATACGTACATGAGTGTTCTCAGTCTTCACATCTGCATACACTGAAAGCAGGGCAGCCTTTTTTCCCTCCCAGCTGATAGTTCATGTTTTGAAATCTAGCTCCGGCACAGGCTGCACCGAAGGACCAGTTGTCTACAAAAAAGATGTCGAGTCACTGCTCTTGCCAATTTATCCAAAGTGAAACCTCGCTGTGGCAGATGTTTAGTCGCTCCACCAACTAGCGCTTGGATTGTCCTTGTCAGCGGCAACTCACTCGTCGTCATCAGGAATTGGATACACCTCAAGAGTGAGATTGTCTTTAAACACACATAACAGACATCCCTGTGCAAGTATGTATCCGAGTCACTGTACCAGGTGATAAGCCTGCTTTCCTGTCTACTCGGGCAAAATGCTACCTACTGATGTACCTGTACAGCATAGTCTGTTTAGGTATGATGGCAAATGACAATGCTGTACATCACTTGACACAATGTTGCTTTGGTGTTTGCAAATCCACATGCCAGCATAACTTTAGTAGCTACCATGAAGCTCGAAGCTTAGCAGGGTTCGCAATGTATCTTCTAAAATCATCTAAAATCCATAGAGACCGAACAAAGTGGCCTATTATAAAACATGTAGAAGCACACACTTAAACAAATATCCAGACACCTGTGCAACCACATGGGCACAAAATGTCACAAATACATTCAAAGTGACGCTCACAGACAGACATATCAACCGTACCTTGGCTACCTCGGCGCTTTGGGGATGACACTTGGTTACTTACCAGGCGAATCTTCGGCAGCCAACATCCACGGGTTTTTTCTGCAGGCTTTGTGGCTGAGCCAAGGAAACCAAGGAACATAAGGGTTGTGGCGGTACAACTTGCCCTGGTTCACATAGTCCCTTGGATTTTCAAAATGGGCCTTTAAAATGGCCTTTTTGGAAATCCATGCAGCCAGATTTCAGGTGGAAGCAAAAAGTTGTCAAAGCCAAGCTTCCAGATGTGGTCCCACATGCGGCTCCAGCAGTACCTCGTTGCTTCAGGGAGCCGGGAGGTTGCAGCAGTTTTTCATCTTCGCTATCATGAAACCTGGGTGACCGACCCACCGATGATGCTTGTCCAAACAATGAAACCGTAGAAGCGAGGAGAACCTCGGGAAAAAAAGCCAATACGTTCAACGCCCAAATCAGTTTTTCATGTTTTGAGGAGTAGATCACCTCCAACGTTGCGGTTAATGATAGAAACACATGAGGCATCTACTTGCAACCGACTGCTTTCCAAAGATCACCCCACTTCACTGAAATCCAAGGCTCTCTTCAAGAAAATCTCATAGATGCGGGTGGAGTTGAAAGCCCGGAAGAACCAATCCAGGTTGTCCTCACCCATCGTTGAGGGTCAAATTCCACTCTGCCCCAACGTTTGTCAAAAATCCCAGGAATCCACTGCTTGTGTGTCCTGCCCCTCACGTCGGTTTGCAGCCCATCGCTCAATCCATTGGGGCTCATGATCCTCACATTTAACACTCAAATTGCAGTCATTAAAAAAAAAAACGACAATCATGAGAATTCATGATGACTCTTGATGATTCTTGGTAGTATGACCAATGGTGATGCTTCCAGTTTTTCAGTGGCGATGATCTCCCGTTTCGGCTCCGTGGATCTCCCTTGAACCCTCCAGCCTTGGGAGAGCCAAAGCCACCACCACTGAACCTTTTCCACACAATACTGGCTTCTCCAAATAAAGAAACTGAGAACTTTCATTTCTGCTACCTAGTACCGAACAAGAGGTGTACTTTTTTTTTTAAACGCACAAATGACCAGAACAATACTCACTCTTTATCTTCTTGACTTCCTTTGGTAGTTCTTATGAACGCTTGCTCGCACTTTGCATGAGCACGTGCCTGGGACATACTCAAAGCGCAAACGGGCATTCGCAGTTGGCCCTGCCTCGTCTTGCTGCGCAAGAGGGGGGATCGCAGCAGTCTTGAGCGAGACAGCATTGTCCGCACAAAGGCCCACCCTCAGCCGAAGCTGCTCTGGCCAAGTCGAGAAAACCGAAAAGATCCTCAAAACAAAAACTGTAAAAACAATTCAAAACTATTCAAAACCATACCTTTCTCATCCTTTTTCCCAATTTTTGTCTTCTTCTCCAATTAGAGTGCAAATTCCCTGAGGTTCCAACAAGCCTCTGTAAGCTCAGGAACCTTATTATATATTGAAGCGGCTAAAGAATGTCATGGCCGGGTAAGACAAAAAACAAACTAGTCGATTTGTTTCAATCTCAAACCAAGCAATCTATATACTCAAAGGTCTTGCCTGTCTCGCGCTTACCAAAACTGACAAAAACTGAGCTCGGCACAGCCAAAGCCGTGCACAATTGAGCTACAGATCGAGCAGAAATGCAGCAGCAAGGCATGAGATAGCATGTGCAGGAAGAAACTGGTCATTTCCAGACACAACGCATTGTGCTTGGTCTTCAGTATGGAATTGCTTTCGACCTGTCTAGGTTCCTTGCACACCTTCTGAACATTGACAGGGATCTCTCTGGAGGTATTGCAAGAGAAGACATTCAGTCAATATTGAAGAAGATTGCCCGTTCTTACGGTGGAAGCAGAAGCATGTGCATAGAAATTGCAGGAGCCTGAGGGCTGATTGTTGTGGTGTTGCATCTTGCACAATCCTTAGCAGAAGCTAGTCCGTGAGCAGAGAACTATGAGGAAACAAATACCAATCAACTGTATCTTGCTTGTCGAGCCTGCATGAGCTCTCTTCATGGCATCAGCTAGTGGCGCCTCCTCACCAGACAACAGATACATGTGGTTGTGATGCTCCAGTCCTTCTTAGAGATGCTTTGTCTGTGGAATTTCTCAACTTTTCAATTTCTCAAAGAGATTGAATGCCCCGGTCCGCAGGGCCGATGGCAATGTGATCTTGCAAAAGAGCTTCTGCTTTGGCGGATGCCTCAAATGATTTGACGCACCAAAACATCATTCATTTTCCCAAAAAGAACACGTTGTGATACCATGTGATACAGTGATACCTATCCGAAATCACAAGACTCACTCAAAGCGCCGAGACGTGAAGCGAAAAATTCTGCCCGGTCCTCTGGTGGATCTTCGCAACGATCACATTCGCATGGAAAGCCAAAGCGTCCTTGGATGAAGACTTTCCGCCTTGGTGACTCCCAAAATGCCCAAAACTGTGACATGAGTAAAAGTCTCAGCTTCGGAAGACCGGGTTTCCAACAAGTCCCTGGGTAGTAGAATAAATTCGTCCGAGTAGTGGATACTGGCACATTTTTCAGCATCACTTCAGTGAAAATCACTTTGTCAGATCTGTCACAATTGTCGTGTCAAATTTTGTCAGATACTTTCACTTTCGTTCTCCAGTGCTCCAATGTCTTGGTCAAAAGTCTCAAAGATGGCCAGAGGTTCGTCAGCTCAGCACCCTGCAATGGCAATGATAATCTATCAGTTAATTGTGCCTAAAGCATCACTCACCCCACCCACACTGAAGCTTGATCTTCACCGGTGGGCCTTCTCAATCGGGGAAATTGCCAGAACATGAGCTAGTCCGTTGGGCCTCAATAAGACTATGTCGCAACCAGGGAAAAAGGACTAACCTCTCAAGATCAGACGAGGTTGAGATCAGAGCTGCGGTAAGGATGCAAGTATTACCCTAAATATATGTGTTTTATACAAACGAACTGTAGTCATGCCAATCTAGACACCAGCGCAGCAATTTCTTGGAGCGGAGCTGGCGGAATACAGCACAATTCGGCCTTGGTCAAAGTCAAGTCAACTTGATAACAGCTAGGGTTCACATCACAATATCATGTCGATCCAACAAAACCTTCTTGAAAAGTGACATAAGCACTTGCATTTGCATATTCAAAACTGCTCAGCGGCTGGCCAGCAAGAGTGGTTGAAAACTGAAAGCCTGATAGACCGCCCCACGTTGATTTTACACCAAGACAGCGATGATTCCAGTCGCATGCATCCCAAGCGTGACAGGCCTTCGAAATAGAAACATGGCTTCCACTTCGATCCTGGTGACAGAACTGGTTGCTGGGGCTGATTGAGATCACTTCTGATAAATTTGAGATCTTGATTTAGAGCTGTTTGAAGTGTTTCAAAGGTGCATGGTGGTGCGTGTGATACATTGCATCCGTATGTGCCAGTTCCTCGCCAACTTGGGAGAAATGTGCTGCTCCATGATCTAGCCCCCGCTATCACAATCAGATCCATTCCACATTTTTGGAGTCAATCATCTAAGGAGAACATCCATCAGAAGACTTTCAAGTCACATGTTCCAGTAGAACTATGATGAAATGGTATAAATCTATGCCTGACAAGTCTTCAAGGCTTTGCAGCACAAAATGCACAATCCTATACATTCCTATACAATTTGTCCCTCACGTTCAATCTGGGGATGCGGCCCATCTGGGATTGATGTACAGAAGCCATTGTTCCGTGCAGCTGCGAGCCTTGAGTAACTTGAGTATCTGTTTCAGCTCAGCATGACATGAAGCTTCGATGCTTGGAATTCTGGGATGCCCAAACGCAAGTGTAACTTTGTCCTGCTCAAGAAATCAGTGTTTCACCGCCACACTCTGTTCCCCTCTATGACTGACGTACTCTATTGTGTTTGCTTCCACTCAACACCCGAATCAACCATAGCCATCAAGCATCAGCATCAGCTCCTTGGAAAAACCAGGAACACCCGCCAGCCATCGAAAGGCCTGTCTTTTTCACGCCGGCTGGCGTCAAAAACTGGGTCCATAGTGGGGCAACAAAACAATTTCCTGAGCTCTTGGCATCAGACTCTGATGCATCACTTACATCTCTCGTGGAACTTCGTAGTTCATGTCCTTCCTCTTCTGCACAAATTACATGTACGGTGGAAAGAGCATCGAAGTCTTCATCCTCTGCATCAAAGATGTGAGGCTCCTGCACCAACACAACTTTGATGAGATCTCTTTTGGTTAGGATGGTAAAGGCAAGGATCAAGATGAAGACGGATGATGATGATGATGATGATGATGATGATGATGATGATGATGATGATGATGATGATGATGATGATGATGATGATGATGATGATGATGCTGATGCTGATGCTGATGCTGCTGATGATGCTGATGATGCTGATGATGCTGATGATGCTGATGATGCTGATGATGCTGATGATGCTGATGATGCTGATGATGCTGATGATGCTGATGATGCTGATGATGCTGATGATGCTGATGATGCTGATGATGCTGATGATGCTGATGATGCTGATGATGCTGATGGTGCTGGTGCTGGTGCTGGTGCTGGTGCTGGTGCTGGTGCTGGTGCTGGTGCTGGTGCTGGTGCTGGTGCTGGTGCTGGTGCT
>DF244586.1:12606-23130 GCA_000507305.1 Breviolum minutum Mf 1.05b.01 | reverse complement strand
ACAATGAGTGGCATATACTACTTCCTTGTGAAGTGGCTCAATACGACTGGTATCATCGTCACATGCTAAATTATGTCTTTGGAACAGGTGGGATGACTATGAGTGATATTGCTATTTCGTCGTGGTGCAGTACTGAGAGACAAGGGGATACTTCTGAAAGCGTAGTGTTTCACTTTCTTTTGCTAGGTGTCTGGGATCGTTGTCTTTTTGTTTGTGTTTGGTTGCTGTGTTTTGTTTGTTTTGTTTGTTGGTTTCCATAGACACCTTGCTTTCCTTTTCACCTATTCTCCAATAAGTGGGAATAGCCAATCAAAGACAAAACGTTTTTATGACCGTCTGAGCTTCGAGCGCGCACGGCATGGGACCCCCAAAAAAAAATGGAGATTGTTGGAATCGCTGTCTGAGCGCCAAAAAGCTTGAAGCAACAATTACACAGAGAAATCTTTATATCTTCTGGAGGGTTAGAGCCAACTCTCTGAAGCTATGACCTACAAGTACAAGGTTGGTGTGGATACCAACAACGTTGCTTGGACACAGGTAAACTCGGAGATGTCCAAAGATTTCAGACATCAATGAACGCCAGAACATATGCATAAAGAAAGTGATTTTGTGGACTGGGCGCTGGTGCCTTTATCCACTTATGGATGCCTGGGGGGAGACTTGACGCACACATAGGAGAGTGATCTAGTGGACTAGGCGCCGTTGCCTTTCTCCACTATGTAATACTTAGTGTGATGGTCGTGGGAGAGTGAGTGCTATTCCACTGTGCTTGCAGACTCGACAGAGCACGCACGTTCTTCAGCATTTACTGACTGGCTGACATGGACGGAGGGGCAGGAGCTGGTGGCCCCCCCTTCTGCCTAGCACGGGTCGCAAGGAACTCCTGTGTAGCAAAGGCCGGATTGGTGTCCATCCCATGCCAATTGTACCATTCACTCTGATTGAGAATATTGCTTGATACCTCTGGTGGACTGGGCACTGTTGCCTTTATCCACTTGCAGGTCAACCAACGCAACACAGCTTGATCCTTGGTGCGGGACCTTACTGTGGCCTGACAGTACATGACTGAGGAGCTCGACCAGAACTTCCACCGCTGTGCAACATGTCGCAGACCTACGGGCAGGTCTCAGTATCCACCATTGTTGTGACCGCTTGATCCGTATGAGAAGAGTCACCCACGCTTACTCTGGACAGTGGTTTGGAGCTATCGCACTCCGGTGAATGTTGTGCATCCTCAGTTGGGAAAGTTTCAAACAGCCTGTGCAACCGTTCAAGGGCACCTGGTGCATTACGCGGAGGCTGTTTATGGATGTACCAAAAAGGGGGGAACGGCCTCGTTGTTACCTAGCCATCGTCACAGGTTCTTCAAATCTGCCTCATTTGATGAAGGCAGTGGGACATATAGACACCAACAAGGCAGTCGATTCTTCCTGATCCAATGGTAATTCCGGCTTGCTTCTAAGTTGGCAGGACTTGTTTGTCACAAATTGAGGCCGTGTCCACGGTGGAAACATCGAGATTTACCAAGCTGGTGCATTTACTGTGCAGGCTCCACGCAAATTGGTGCCGTGTCCATTGCGGAAACACTGGGCTTCACCAAGTTGGGGAAGGCAACTAGGGAGCTTACTCTCAGGCACATGAGATAGCAAAGTTAGCACAGGTGTCCTGCTTGCGTATCAGGGTTGAAACGTGCTTAGCAAGTCGGTGGACTTACCTGATCCTTTTTCCTGCTTGCAGACCTCTAGCAACAGAATAGGGAGGTCCGAGCCAATTGGAGAGTGTGGGAACCACTGTCAGAGCACCAAAACGCTCGAAGTGAAACTTACACGCTAAAGCTCCGATGGCCTCGGATGGTCAGCCACCTCTCTGGAGCTGCCTCGTGAACCTACAATTTAATTCTTGTGGTGGATACCAGAAAAAGTGCGTGGACACGTGTAAACTTGGAGTTGCCCAATGGTTCGAGGCACAAATGACCGCCAGCAACATAGTCTTTCCCGGGACGCTGCCTTGCCTTCAGGCAATCCACATGGAAGTGGCATTGTTAAATGCACAATCAGATGCTAGAGCGCAGGGGGGTGACCTGGAACATACTGGTCATACCTTTTTTTCCACAGTCAGCGCCAACCTGCACATCGGACTCGTGCTAGTGCACAAGCATGGGGGACCTCGAGTGCTTCTTCTCCGAGGATGCAGCTCCAGCGCCCCTCGACAAGGGGCTGCATGCAGAGACAAACCTCTGGCCCTGCTCTGGGCTTGCTTGGTGGGCCACAGGAGAATTGTCTTCTGATCAGCACAGTGGATGGCAGAATCTTGCCAATGGCCGGCAATAGATACCTATCTCGTCACTTTGTCAGTTTTCCCCCATTTCTTAGATTGGTAAAACCAAAATGCTGGATCCTGAAGAGCTTCAGTCCATCCTATTTCACCGGGTAACCGCCATAGGTTAACTGTGAAGTGGACGGCCCTCAAGATCTGTCAAAGGTTAAGCATCGAATCGTATGTTACTCTTGGCTAACTCCCTGATTGAGAAGTCGAATGTCCCTGGAGTGATTTGACGATGTCCAAACCGGGTGCTTGTGCTCCAATGTTACTGCATCATGTGGCCCACGTAGATAATGATGCACACCATTTCCAGTGGTGCCTGAGGTTCCCTCGATTCCTCTGCCGCAGACAGATTCCATTGCTCCTAGGCTACTACTAAAGCTCACAGGACCTTCTCAGCATTAAGGCGACTAGTCGGGATTATGTGGCACGATATGGGCGTATGTTGCCGCTGTGCAGCAGGCTCAAAGTTGCCAGCAGGAAAAGGGTGTCAGACCTCCTATGTGCCTGCTTTGTCTCCTCAGTATCTTCAACTACGCATCGGTCGACAAGTGTTGTGGCATCTCATGGGCAGCAGTAGTGATTTCTCTCCCGAGAATGACAGAATCTTGCGGCGCATGTTTACTCACCCGTTGAAGGCATGGTCTCTTGATGAGTGGGGGATGCCAACTGCCTCAACAGGCGCTGTCACCTCATTTGACGCTGATTACTGCTGGTGGTTACGCGCTCGCTGAGTGACTTCAGATGCTCAAACGATCTCCGGGCTCTAAGGTCAGTGGATTGCCCAGCTCCACCATTGGGCTGCGTGAGGGATCTTTTCTCGCTGGTCTGATCGCTGCGTACAGTTACCCCTCCAGGAAGATAGATCTGACAAGAGGTTTGGTGCTATGCGAAGAAGCAAGAACACTTGACGGGACTCCCCAAGAATCTGATGTTTGGACCCAGGCCACTTGGCTCAAGTCGCCATTCTGGTTCAAACAATCACTTGCGAATTTCTCAAGTGAACTGGACGCTGTTGTATTTTTGTTGATTGTATTGGTGTGGTAATTTAGTTGTTGGCTGGGAACTGTCTCCCTTACCATCAACCTTGTCCTATAACCCACAACCCACGTAAGTGCTGTAGCCTCCCTGGTATGACTCATGGTTCGAGGGAGGAGTTTTTGCTTGCACGCTTTCCTGGGGGTCCTACTACCGACCACCCTTGTTCACTCCCAGCTTCACCAGAAGCATCTGATGCGGACGACGTGCTTTTACGGTGCCCGCACTCAACCATTCTTTCAGTCACGCCTTATGCCCAACAGATTTCTGGGTGGGAAGGTCCATTGGTAGATTGCCTTATCAAGTAACCTCCTCTTTCCGACCTCTTCAGCGAGTTGAGAATTGCGTGGACTTCTGTTTTTCCTGACAGCGGTCACACTGGTCCTGTCAAGAATGGTGATGCTTTTGAGAGACTTGCACTATGAGCCTACATATACAAGGGTGCTTTGCTACCTGTGGAACTCTCACAGAGACACTGCCAACGGTGTTAGGGTGCAGAGCTAGTGGTGGAACATGTGCGGAGCCACTCCCAGTCGGGTTGCTACCTTGACCTTGGTGCACCCCTAAGCGTTCAAGCAACAACTCACCAGATGTGACATTCCTTATTCATCTCCCCTTGAATTACTGGTTGTGTTATTACATAACTGCACGGCTGGGCGCTGTTGCCTTTACCGTGCTATGCTGCGAGCTGAGGTGCCAAGAAGTTTAGTTAACTGAAAGTTTGTGAAAGGCTGGGTGAGCAATACAATTGCGACAGCACCCAGGTGGCCAGCAATGGCGCCACATCGAGGTGCCAGCGGGCGTGCCACCAGTGTCTACTCAACACCTTGGCCTCCTACTTGTTCAGGAGCCCTCCCAACGTGTTGCACCATAGAGGTTGCCCCCTTGCTAGCCTTCACCGTGGATGTTGCAATCCAGGATGCCCCCGGGCGCCTAAGCCATACGTGCACCCGTCAGCGCAGAGGAAAACACTCAAGAAGCGGTGGTTTCACAGCAATGGTCTGCGGGAAGCTCCTCAACACACAGCCCGGCACTCTCTACAACATGCATCTATCTGTTACGAGGTCAGAAGGTGGCCAACTATCACAGTAAGGGCAACAGTACCCTGTCGCGAAGGACTGCGACCTGGTGCTGCTCTCTTGCACCTCTGGTACCGCCGACTGTGCTCGGGCAGTAAATGCAACATGCGCTTGGATATGGCAGTTTTCGCTTGGGGACATATGATGCGCGAACAAGATGCATCAGCTCATTTGGTGCCAAGCTGCAATGCTGGAAAGGGAGGATAGGAGAGACTTACATTGGCGTCAGCCGTGGACCTCAGACTCTTTGGCCGTCGGGTCAGAGATGAAAACCAGAAATCACCCCATTGGGCGTGCCACAGACATCTGTCCATGGTCGGGTTGCTTTTACTGCTGGTTTGTCAAAACCGGCACCATTTACTGTCAGAGTGGTCAGGGTTTTTTCCCTGCCACAAGGGAATCAAAGGTGCTTTCCAGAACCTTCTCCAGGCCTTTCGGGTCTATACCTTGCGTGGCTTCATCAGCCACCACGTGGGTGAACCTACCAAATGTTGGTGGGCAATCGACACGAATGTATCAGGTAAGGCAGTGGGCATGCAACAGACATTTTGGTTATGGTTGAACTTCAGCGTTGCAGTACAGGCTGAAAAGCAGCACACGTGTAACCCCTTTTATCTTTGTCAGGGACTATTACTGGACTACAGTGGAAAGGAAGGAGCCTCTTCCAGTTTCTACCAGTTTGTCAGTGAGTCATCTGAACTATGAAAGCAGGAATTTTGACATACGGTATGTGGGACATCAATGAGCGGTAATTATTTGCTACATCATCGCGGAGCAGTACTGAGAGGTATGTGGGACTTCTTTTAGTGGTATTTGCTACATCATGGCGGAATAGCACTGAGAGGAACCTCCGCCCGGGTGCGGTTCATACGACTTGGACCATTGTCACATGTAGGGGATTACAAACTTGGGTTATGTGGGACATTTATGAGTGGTATCTGCTTTTTCATTGCGGTGCAGTACTGAGAGGTCATCTGGACTATGGAAGCATGAGTTATGACCTTGGGTTATGTGGGACATCTATGTGTGGTATTTGCTATTTTATGGCGGAGCAGTACTGTGAGTGAGTATTCCCTGGCAAGCCTACATGATTGCTTCACTTGCCGTGGAAGGAGGCAAGTAATACTTAACTACAATCCTGGCCCTTCCAGAATGTTACGGTACAGAGTGGCAAGCAGCACACGATGAACTCTTTCATCGTTGACGGGGTCTTTTACTGGACTGCAGTGGTGTGGAAGGAGATTCTTCCAGTTTCATCATTGGGTCATCTGGACTATGGAAGCTTGAGTTATGACCTTGGGTTAGATGGGACATCTATGAGTGGTATTTGCTATTTCATGGCGGAGCAGTACTGAGAGGCTTGGCAATGGGCATGCAACAGACACTCTGCCCATTGCAGTATCCAATGTTACAGTACAGGCTGGAAAGCAGCACACGAAGAACTCTTTCATCGCTGTCAGGGTCTATTACGGGACCACAGTGGAAAGACTTGAGCTTCTCCCTGACTCATCATTGAGTCATCTGGACTATGGAAGCAAGAGGTATGATACTATTCGGCCTGTAGGACTCAGGAGTGGTACTTGCTACATCATCGCGGAGCAGTACTGAGAGGTATGTGGGACATCTATTAGTGGTATTTGCTACATCATCGCGGAGTTGTACTGAGTGGAACCTGCAACCCCGGGTGTGGCTCAATACGACTTGAATCGTTGTTGCATGTAGAAGATTGCAACCTTGGGTTATGTGGGACATCTATGAGTGGTTTTTGCTATTTCATTGCGGAGCAGTACTGAGAGGCATGGGGACTTTTCTGAAAGCGTAGTGTTTCACTCTTCTCACTAGGTGTTCTGTTTGCTTTTGGGTTTTTGTTGTGGTGGGGTTGGGTTTTGTTGCTGTTTTTTTGGTTCGTTTTTTGGTGACACCTAGATATCTGTCTCACTTATATTCTCATACGTGGGAATGGACAATCTAAACAAAAGGATTGATGACCGTCTGGGCTTCAAGCGCGCACGGCATTGGAGGAAAAAAAAAGAGCCGATGGTTGCCCAAGGGCTGATAGCGGCTGCAGGCTTGCGAGGGAAACAAAATTGGGCCCTCATCCTATCCAGCAGCGCAAGAGTCTCGGAAGTCACCTATGAAACTGTGGTTGCTGTTAGATATCCAAAGCTCGATGCTGACACCCCCACACGAGTGGCTTTTGGAAACTACCTGGCTGATCGGCAAGCTAGAATTGCTGGTTATCTGCCAGTCTTCTGGCGGTCGCCTCATAGTGTGATCCACGCTACAGGCGACATTGGGCAAATGATAAGTTGGATTTCAGAGCAAGTGGAGTTGGAAGCAGGAGAAAACGGATTGGCTGTCCTTCACAACAGGAATGATATGTCGGGCGCACTAAACAGCTCGGTCTGGGTTGCTAACTCCGAAGGTAGAGTAATTTCCAGAGGAGTGAAATCGTGTGCAGGAATGACGGCACAACATGTGCTCCTTGCACAAACCAAAATTGGGTTTCTGACCGGGGGACGAGGATATAGCTTTCAGGAACTCTCTCCTGAAGATAAGCAATCTCAACGTGAGGAGGCATTCGCTAGAGCTACAGTGGCCCTCACCAGAGCCCAACGCTTTTGCTTCATTATGTGTCCACTTGACATGAAAGGAATCATCGGAGCAGCCACGGTAGTGGGCTGCCTACAACATGGGGTTGGAATTTGTGATGAACGTTCCCGGCAGCTCTTTGCTGGTGGAACTGAAAGCTGGAAGTCTTGCTCAATCAAGAGATGATGCGAACTTTCTGGCGGCTTTCCGACTTTCTGCAACTGTCAAGACAGGCGAGTTTCCTCCAGCTGCGTTAGTGGAATTGTATCATGAACCAGAAGCAATTGCAGCCCGGCTCAGGCGCCTTCACTTGGTCATCGTTGACTTATGCCACCCTCGGAAAACCGCAACCACCAGAACGGAGAAGCATTTCTATCAGCAGATTACAGGGCTACGGGAATGAGAGGGGTGGCAGTGTTACACCAATCCCGCTTTGCAATCAGGAAGAATGGAGATGCCGCTATGACTTTGGCTACAGTCTCGACGACTCTGACAAACCTGTCTACTTTATATGGCCAGAGAGGACTAGAAACAACGGTCTTTGGTTCCTCGATGTGGCCAGGAATCAGAACCACAACCTTTGTCAAACTGCAAGCATCCGCAATCTAGGTTTGGAGCACTTTTACGCTGCCTTTGGACTAGGGTGCTCTCGGGACCTTCGGACTTCCTCAGCCCGAGCCTTTGGCATTAGTGAAAATGACATCAGTCAAGATTGTTCTGTCCCAAGTGGAATTGCGAAGGGACTGAGCCCACTGACGCATGGCACTCCTTGCGAAACTCACATTCAGAAAAAGGCCAAAATTGACCCGCAAGAAATAGAAGCACAACCATTGGAGGAGGTCAAAGAGGACAGCAGTCAGAATTGCTCTGATTCTGAGGACTCGTCTAGCTCACAATCATCCAGCACAGCTGAAGCTGAGGACATTGAAAGTGATTTGGAAAGTCTTGAAGAGCACCATAACTCTGACCTTCGTCGGTACACTGCCACCCTGGAGAGGGATTTTTCTGAACATTTAAATAGCCAACAGTTGAATACCCAAGAGTGGAATTTTCATGGTGGCCGCGAAGGCATTCAAAGGTTTCTCACGCTCCCTACTACCTGGCCTCTGGCAAGACTTATGTTCCCTATTAGGGACTTAAGGAAGCAGATGGAGACGCTTCTACAAACTTATTGCTTTGAGATAGAAGTCACTTGTGCGCAAGCGAGTGCGCAGGATGCATTTGTGAGACGAATGGCACTTCATCTTGTGCAGTACCTAGCAGTATTTTTAGCTGAGACCATCACAGGACTTTTGCAAAGAGTTCTCACGCATCCTGCACGAGGCTTGGTGGATGAAACGAATGCAGCGCTGCTCACACAAAAGTTTTGGGTCCAGGCCATATACACAGAGTTGTTGTGTGCCTCCAGCCGGCATAGGGCAGTGAGAGAACAGGAAAAGCAAAGACCGCCCACTGGCTTAGTGAAGGTTGTTTGTCTCCCGTTTGATGGGGCCGCCGCCCAGAAACATGGCCGGAGAAAACCTACGGATGCAAGGTTTGAAACAATGCTTGGCCGTAGCAGTTGGGTCGATTCTTTGTTTGTATGGTTTCCAGCATCATGGATGCCCCTGGTAGTGGATGCTATAAGGGAAAAAAGCTTTGCATACAACCAGGTTGGCGGTCAGCTGGGCGCTGTTGCCTTTACTGACCGCACACAGATTGTGCTGCCGGAGGCCTTGGATTTCACCTACAAGGTCAAACGGTGGCAGGCTGATGCAAGGGGATGCTGCCCGGTGCTACAGTCACGCATCAATGTTGACTGGCTCACTTTTGACCCGCAAATGTTTGCCCCACTCTTCCTAGACTTAAAGAAGGCATTCTCCGGGATGTGTTCATTCAGAAAGCGGTTGTGGCCTGGGACAACGCCCCTAGTAATAGAATTATGGTAAGTCTCCTGCTGCCGGGCCCTATGGAAATGGATCAATGGCTAAAGGATGTCAGAGCCAGTATAAACATGTGGCCTCTGCAGAAGACTGCACATGTGATGACAAATCAGTTGGCTACGGAGGTCTTTATGCGGAGAAAGCGCAGGCGATTACAAGCGCGCCATATTTGGGAGAAAATTGAACCTGACTGGCCCATGAGTGGAAGCGCTGCCAGGCATGGTTTGCAGGACAAGCCGTTGCGCGGTCTCCGAGTCAATGGGTCAGTACTCTGTATCTCCATGGACTTGATCAGCTCGACGCCTTGTCATGGCAATGGATTGATCAACATGAGAATCTAGTTGAACAGGTTTGGCACACACAGCAGGGAACATTCCGACGCAAACGTCCACCGGACGTGAGAGATGATCCCATGCGAGGCCACTAAAGGTCCACACATAGGCTTTGCTTTGGCTGCGTGACTTTCGTATGATACCGGCAGCAGCTTCAGGATATACACTGCCTCTTAGGTTTCCTACGACAGGGAAGTGGCCGGTGTATTTCTGCACGTGCCCAACGACGCACTAGTTACTTGGGTACAGTTTTGAATAATACAGTGCATATTATGCCGGTAGTGGTGTGTGTCGGTACCATAGAGTTGTCGTCAGTTGGAGGCCAACAAACAAAGCTTCTCGTGAGCATGTGCATGGCTTGACGTTTGATGTGCGAAGTTTCATTTTAAGGTTTTTGTTGGAGAAGGTTTTGATAAAGAATCTGCTGTTCTTACTGCCGCAGACAGGTTCCATTGTTCCAGGGCTATCACTAAGTTCACAGGACCTCTGCATTAAGGCGCACTTGCCGGGATAATGTGGCACGTGACGGGAGTATGTTGCCTCTGAGCAGCATGCTCAAAGTCTCCAGCAGGAGAAGAGTGTCAGAGCTCTCTCGTGCCTCTTCAGTCTCTACAGTCTCTTCAACTTCGCATTGTTCGACAATTGTGGTGACATCCCATGGGCACCAGTAGCGATTTCTTTTCCGAGAACAACTGGAATGCTGCCTCATTAACGAGCGGTCCCTGAAAAGGTACAGGGCGCTGCTCCTTTCACAGTGCATGTTACCAGCAAGCGCCGGCGCAGCTCAGGGCAAATCTCCTCATGAGTTGGGATGCCTGTCCGTGTCCGGACAGTGATGCAAACCTTGTCTCCAATGGCGTCAGTATTTGGCGCCGCCTTACTCTCAAGTGGTACACCTTGATATAACATCTCAGTACCTGGTAGAGAAGCATAAGTGTTGGCCTTTTTATATAGATGGGACAGTGGCACATGCCTACTCACCTGTTGAAGGCATGGTCTCTCGGTGAATGGTTGATGCCAACGGCTTCAACTGGCGCTTCCACCTCATCTGGCGCTGATTACTGCTGGTTGTTCCGATTCATGACCACATGGTATCGGATCATCATATACCTCTAGAAAGTTGCGCTGGTTGGACATCGTCAAGAAATCAGATTGTAAGATCTCTCCTCAAGTCAGGGCAAAAACTCTTATAGCACGGTTGGCCATGGGAATGAACTTTCCGGTTGGCTGTCGATGCAT